>QGED01000041.1:0-196066 GCA_004367475.1 Fusarium camptoceras | reverse complement strand
TCGTAAAATTAGAGGCGCAGCGTCGTGAACCAACATACATAGACTGAAACAGTTCTTGTGCATGTTGGTCACAACATCGTGGTCAGTTGCCTTCGGCTGAGAGTATCCCCTGTAAACTAACACATTCTTGGAAATGATCGTTGTATCCCAGCGCGTAACTTTACCCTTTAAACCTCTCCACCACCCAGAATTCACTGAAGCTTTTACTAACTAACGTCCATTGTTGAACAACAAGGGTATAAATGTTTAAGTACTTTACTTTAAGCTATTTATCTGGCTATCTGCCATGAGACTGCTGGTATACTTATGAAGCTCAGTAGCGCTGTTGTGTGGATACCCTGATCCCACTAGTACAAGGTGATGCAGACTTTCCGCTAGGTGGAGCGGATAGACGGCGACGCTTGTATCCACCCGAGTCAATGGAATGGCTACTTCTGGGACAGTCAGATTCGCATTCGAATCAAATTTACATTCTCCGAAACACAGTGCTTCCATATCTACCTAAATATCTTCTTGCGTAAGTACCCAGTCTAAGCCTCCAGTTTCACTCTTTTCACACCCAGATGCTTGATGTAGATTGTGATGTCTGATGACAGAGTTCTCCTGATTAGGGACGTTTATCTTACTGAGTCACGTGCTGATAAGAACCCATGGGACTACAACTTATCAACAGATTGTGATGGAATTCAGATGATCAGCGAGCGCTTACCCTATATTCTGCTGGTTGCGATACCTGCGTAAAGATGGAAGTGGCGGAACCATCGCGCAACGTACGCGTATCTTTATTCGGGTTATGACTTTCCGATTGCATCGACTCGCATAATAACAAAGTCTTGGCGCAGCACCTCGTCGCTGGGCGCGTGCTTTTGTGCGATAAACTCCAAATTCAGTTGGCTTCCAAGACGTCTTTGCAGTTGATGTCAAAACAATAAACCGGGGCGAGTTGGCATCAATATACCAATTGAAAGATCTCGTCATTCAATCACTGTCCTAGGATAACACTTTTCGAACTACAGAGAACATAAATCTAAACGGCAAGTCAGACAGGAACCGAGAATGTTCAAGGTTACATTTGTCAGCTACAGAGTCCAGCAACACGACGTCTTCAGCCACAGTGCAGGGGGAGGCTGCCAAATGGCTTTAATCTCTTGTCCTGACTCCACAATAATGGGACCTCATCCATTCCTATTTGAGTTACGCAGCATGACTGAGAGATTAGACGTTCAACTGTGATGGCTTGTATTTTCATACCGCGAAAGTAATATCGCACGATATTCATTATTGTGAAGTCATACTAAATACATGTATTCTGAATAAAAAATGGAGCTCCTCCTCTCTTTGCATAAGTTGACACCCTGATACCCGTATCAAGACTCGAGCCTGGCTCAATAAAAGAGATCAGGACCGCTTATACAGGTACCAAGTCTCAAGGGTTGTAGTTGCAGTGGATGGAGCCGAACTTGTTCTTAGTCGCCTCCCACCAAGCCGACTCAATATGGCCACTGTTGCAACCCGAGCCCGAAGTGAAGTTGATGACCATGTCTCCATTCCCGTCCTTGCCGCAGTTGGTGGTGGTGAGAGCTCCACAGGCTCCGTGAAAGTTCTTGTTCTTCATGCCGTCCCAGAAGCCGCCGCAACGAGCAGGGATATCATCAACGCCGGAGCCGATAACGAGCCATCTTCTGAAGATGGGTCCCTCATAGAACTTCCAGCTGCAGTGGTTGGCCACGGTGCCGGAGGTGAAGCTGAGGACCACGGCAGCGGTGGATGCGAAAATGGTGGTCTTCATAGTTGCTGTGGTGTTGGGAGAACAATAGGTTGAGAATTATAGAAAGTTGATGAGATTTTCCAAGATACTGAAGGTGTATGAGGCTTGTTGTGTGGAGTGTAGAATGAGAGAGGATTATGATGAGCTGTTGTGTTCATAAGAGGAGCGGTTGAGCTCCTTATATACGCTTTTGATCATTATTTAGTAGAGACCTTCGTTGTTGTCTGCCTGAGAATACTATGTATCCTTAGCTTAGACTTGTGGAGCTATCCCTTGTGCTGGCGCCTGTGCGTCGGTGTGTTGTCAACGATGTCCAGTGTCGATCTGCAAGTGGGTCAATTGCGAGAATAAGGTTGTTAATTAGAGTCGCTAATGTTAAGGTCCCATTGGTAGAGAGAAGGACTTTTATCAGTTTGATAAGACACTGAAGATCGTTTAATTACTTATTAGACTTCACATGGCCCGCCATCCGTTAAGAGCTCCTAGTGACAGCCTCATTTTACTTACCGAGTATACTACTGAGTTTACATGGCGGTGTACAGTACAAAGGTTACATCTTGCTTCTGAGGATGGGTCAATTGCGAGATTGTATGGACAGGCTATCTCAATGCTCTGGGTATTCACATAACGGTTACGAACCGGCCAGAGTTCGCTACTGCTATTCCTTCCAAAGCACGTACAGCAAGTTAAAACAGTGAAGATAATTTTTTTTTCAACTCTTTGATGTACAAGAATGACGAAAATTGAGATTTACAAACTGTCCAGCCTTTCCTTTTACATAGTCGATAACGGTTCTGACATAAGTGCATTGCTATAGAGATAGACGTTTAAACAGCAACACCTTGAATCCAGCTATAGCTAGATAAATCACGTGCTTTTGATCTACATTATTGGGAGAAGAAGCTGTGGGCCTGGAAAAGGGAAGACAAAAACCACAGGTGTCTTTTCGGTAGAACATCAGCACGTTCTTTAATGTCAGCCACCTTTCTCCTCCTAGTTGACACACGCCAATGCACCCTTCGTTATCGCAACTATACGCTAAAGACTTCTCCGCCAGGCACATCTTAGGTACCCAAACGAGACAAGCGAAGGGAGCCTCCGATAAAATTACCCCCAAGGTAGCAAAGCCTATCCTTGGCATGTGAGGCTTGTCGTCAGCGCAAAGTAAAGGTGGCTATAGGGATCTTAATCGAAAGCGTGTTTGAAGCTAAAATCTGACTAGTGTGATGGCTTGCGACCTACATGTGGCAACTGTACAAAACAAGGAAAGGTCTGTCAGTACAGACAGAAACAGGAGCGAGATGAAGAGTTACGACGGCGAGAATCTACTTCCGCAGAACTGTTTGCACTCCTGCGCTTAATACCCGAACATGATGCTGCTACTATTCTACTTCGTATCAGGGCTGGCGCAGATGTGGCATCTGTTCTGAGTCGAGTCAAAGATGGCCATCTCCTTATGCAGCTCCAGCTAACAGGTGAGACACGGCGTCGCCGGTACGAATTCCCATACGTATCGGACATGCCTATCCACCTGAAAACGGTCGGTAATCCATACTAGAACTCTCTTCTCTGTCAAGCGACACTATTACCTCAACTAGTCGGCAACAGAGCTTCGGGTGAGGGCGGCCAAAACCAAAAGCTTAACTATAACTTCAACTCGCAACCTCAACCTTCCAACGAGAACAATCAACATCCCGTAACTAATGGGACACGGTTTGCTACGAAACACTCTGTACCATACCATACTGCTCGAATGGTTGAGCCAATAGTCGACAAACTCGAGGCGAAACCATGGACCCAGGCCATTTCTGACAATCAACTATTCAGGAAGCTGATTTGTTCATACTTCCTGCATCCTCATCCTTGTGGCCCCTTTGTACAAAAAGATCTGTTCTTGGAAGACATGGGAGCAGGTCGAACTGATTTCTGCTCATCATTACTCGTCAATGCCGTACTCTCCATCGCAGCCGTAAGGGTTCCTTTTTCTTTTAGTTGCACCCCACGTCAAGACTTCCCTGGTTCCCATACCTCTTATCGACCTCAGTCAGATGTAACTCATCGTAGCAAAGCTGTCTCGAAATCCCAAATCGATCCAAGATATGGTCTCCAGAATCTCTCGCCTATAAATTCTTGGCGGAAGCAAGATGACTGTGGGATCTGGCGTCAATGAGGAAAGGCTCAATTCCTACTATACAAGCTGCTTTGATACTTAGCTATACCATGACAAACAACGGTATGGATGAGATTGGTTCTTTGTATGCGAAGCGGGCATGTGAATGGGCAAAGACTTGGATCTATTTGGGCCGGAAAACGATAGCACGGACCTTGGCAAAACCCGTGTGCTTACGGCATGGAGTATCTTCTCCTGGCAAGCTAATTTCGACTTTGCTTTCTTCCGTCCGCCATATCTCTGGTATCCTCCTCAGATCCCACTTCCAAATTCGACACTTGAGCCACTATGGTATGGGGAGGTCTGGGTGCAATATCCTGACGATCCAATCAAATACCCGCTGCATGTCAGGTCCAAAATGGAACCTGAGACAAGCCTTAACATGATCAGGAACGAAATGGGATCCAGGCTCTACGGGGTCTATGGGATGGCATCGCCGAACATTCTCACGTTTGAGGACATTACTTTATTCAAAAACAAGCTTGATGATTGGAGAGATAAACTGCCGGAAGTTCTTCAACCAGAAAAGCTAGCCTTCCCGCTTCATTTAACTTTGCAGTAAGGCTACCTCTCCAGATCGGCACCTACTTGTTATTCTAATCGCATCTAGCGTCACGTATCACCAGCTGGTAATCTCGTTTACACAACTCGTCGCCAATTCTTATGGCAAGGATAATCCTGAGATCTTGAAGCTATACGGAGGCAAAGCAACTGTATCGGTGATAAACGAAGCCAAGGTAATGCTTGAGAAGGTGGTACGTCTTTACTATGCCAGACACAACTTTGAGTTTTACGATCCTTGTATGGCATTCGCATTGACGGTCCTCGGCAACATGATCATCGCAGACGTAGCCAAGATATCCAACACAGACCCTCGCATTGCGACTGGCTATCCTTCAAGCTTGATACTGGCAGCACGAGGTTTGAACAAAAAAGGACTGGATTACCATGTTAGCAGACTTCTTGCTGTTCAGCTACAGGGGGCCATGGATCCTAAGGATTTGCAACTAGTCCAGACGTATGCAACGGTTGTGTGCATAGAAAAAGATGAGAGGGCCCTCATCGTGGAGCAGACGCACAGTCTTTGCCCATTACCGGAAACAACTGGAACTAATGAGGATCCAGACAAGACGAGGTTGAAGAATTTGATAGTTGGGGTCGATGACCTCCAAATATAGACAAGCGATGTTCTCGGCAGTCTGATCAAGGGCGTAAAATCCTATTCTGCGTCTGTAGAGATATCGTGTTATTCGTCCGAACCAGTGTTATTGTTTTGTTTGTCAAAAGACTTCCTGAGTTTCTCAGTCAGGCAGTTCTGCTTGAAAGTGGAAACCAGTTCATCCTGGTGCATTTGGCCACAAACCGTGGTCCTTCAAGAGATGATCGACCTATTTAAAAACACCGACGGACTTCACAAACCAAGGAAAAAACGTATCGGCAAGAAGTCCGTCTACTGCCGTCTTTACAAGATCTACCGACACTGCCTATGCACACGAGCAATTGCAACCTTGGACGGCGCATCGCTTGTTTTATCGTGATTTATCATGCTTATTCATGCAATCAGAACTTTGTTGTCCAATATAGGCATCTAATTCGCGCAAGGAACACATGATTGCGGGGAATAGAGCTGCATCTCTCTTCCAAAACAAGGTTGTGGCCGTCCCCGGAATCCCGGATGTGCATCCCGTTTAGGCAATCCGGCAAATAGACGTCAGTCGGCAAGACCCCTGAACGCTGAATTAGGAAATGGAAGGTGGCATACGTGCGGCACGGTATTGAGTACTACCTACTGTTTCCGTGTATATGCGTTTGGATATATACTGGCTTCAGGACGTGAGAAAACATATATAAGAACACAAACATCAAGGAACATCTGGTTTTTGTTTCTTCACCATTAAATATCCTTCAGTCATTTCTATACCAACACACGAAGTACATACGTTCTCATATATATCAAAATGCAGTTTTCTCTCGCTCTCCTCGCTATTTTGCCCGCCGCCCTGGCTATCCCTGCTGCGTAGGTCCTCCCATCCGGGCTGTTCGTCTTTTTATGAACAGGCGACAGAAGACTAACACCCTTGATAGGGACCCCAAGTACACCGTTCCAGCATGTGGCTGCAGAACCCCCTCGGGCAGCTACGTCACGAGCAGTCTGTGCCTCCTCAGACGCGGCACCACCATTGAAAACGGCAAATTCGTAAGTCGACCCATCGTTATTCGGCTGTCATGATTTCTTTCCAACCCCATTGCAAGCCATAGCCCTGCATCTTACAACCCTCCCATTCTGTTGAGCTAGGCGTGAATACTGACCGACATGTTCAGTGCTACACTGTAGACGACCAATCCGCACGGGCAGACCAGGTCTTTACCGCCGACGCCTGTAACAAACAGTCGGCCGGCTCCAAGCCCGAGTGCAAGAACATCACTGTCTGCAAGAACCCTCTCATCTATGTCCCTTGCTAGATCAATATTCAAAGGATGACTGCCATACATTCAGAGTAACGACTGGCAGTATGGAAATCAGATTTCCGGCACTATAGCTTCGATGTACAGATAGCCACACCTAATGTAAAGGGAGTTATGATATCATATTCTGCCGTGATAGATACCTCAGCCCCAATCTTGCGCACTATGCATTTAATAGGATGCTAGTCGGATCGGATGACACCTACAACAGTGTTGTCGAGCCTATTCAGCACCATCGACCTTTTAAAAGAATGTTTGGAAGTACCGTATTTCTTCCTGATGTCGTCTTGTATGATCCCGATCAAATGTGCGCTGAAGTTTACGACACCAAAGGTGTCGAGGCTGCTGCGTTCGATGTTAAGAACGTGTTCGCTTTCGGATGAGACGATGCTTAGAGACTCATCACAGAACTTCTTGGGGGTTTTCAGCTTGCCTGCCTTTACTACTGCAACAATGTTCTGCGCATGGTATCCATCCTTCTCTTATATTGGATCGTAGGCTATTCATAACTTAGGCTTCGTCTTCATCTTGTCTATTTACCAATTTGATGAGGAGTTGAGCTCGCCAAGAATAGATTTATGCATGAAGCGAGAGCGTCCGTCAGTGGTATCCCTTGATCCTGAAATAGTAATAGTCTTCGATCCAGCGTTTGTAGCGTATGACTTCACTCTTGCTAATGGCTACCAGCTTGCTGTATAGTGTTAAAGAGAGAAACTATAAACTTGGAAATTGTCTATTTTAATGTATAGTAATGACTCTCTAGTAACCCTTGAAGACGGGTTTTCTCTTCTCAGCAAATGCTCTAAGCGCCTCATTTCTATCCTCTGTAACCACAACACGAGCAGACATCTCGTTCTCTTTATCCTCTCTCGCCCACCTTGCCGCCTCCAAACTAGCCCTGATAGCAATTGGAGCTCCTTCACAAATCTCCTGTGCAAACCTCACAGCCTCGCTCAATGCCACCTTCCTAGCCACAGACAGCAGCGCATCCTCCTTCTCGACACCTTCAGACACCTCTTCTGGCTCCTTTACCTCTACAAGCCTATTGGCCATACCGAGGAAGTACGCCTCAGGGGCAGGGACGCGGCGGCCAGTCAAGATAACGTCGCGAGCGCGGGAGGGGCCAATCAGAGGGGGGAGACGATGACAGCCGCCGCCGCCGGGAATAATGCCCAGTCGGGTTTCAGGGAGACCGACTACAGCATTAGACGAGAGAACGCGAAAATCGGTTGTGAGAGCAAGTTCAAGGCCACCGCCCAGGGCAAGCGAAGAGATAGCACAGATGGAGGGGATAGGAAGGGCAGAAATGGAGTTAAAGGTGCCGCGGACGTTGGACAGGAAATCTGCGGTTCTATTTGAGACTGATTAGCCAACTAAGTCTCTTTTGTGATTGAGTGAGTTAGGACCTACTCCTTCTGGGTGAAGGTTTTGCGCTCCTTCAGATCTGCGCCGGCGCAGAATGACTTGTCCACGGCACTGGCAAGAACCAAGGCTCTCGTCGGTCCATTGCTTTTTGTCACAGCATGCGGAGTCTCCTCGCCCTCAGGTGTATATTGATGGTGAATGTCATCAACCTCGGCGCGAATTGCGGCTACAAGCGCACGAGAAAGAGCATTGCGAGCAGAAGGACGGTTGAGCTCGAGGACGCGAATGTGACCCGAGCCAGGAGCAGGGAGATTCGTTACTCGGACGAGAGGGGCTGAACTCGCGTCTGTCGAGTATAGGCGGCGAAGAATAGGGAGACGTAGAGAAGAATTGAAACGAGGAGGCATTGTTGCAGTTTGATTGTACGTGATACCAAGGAATTTCAATGAGACGGGAGAATTGGTACGTTTTCAAGCCTTTTCCGACAGGATTATAATAACATTAAGCATTTGCCAAGTGAGATACTTGTATTCATATGTAAGTTCAATTATTTCTAGCCGTCCAGAGTATGAGTATTTATTAGATATATCAAGTATATAAATATAACATTGAAGTTAATCCAGGCTTACCTTGGGACATTGTTTAAAGCCGAGGTGACTGTAGATAAGATAAGATAAGTCCTGATCTGGTAATCACTTTACTACCCGAGGGCTACCTTATCTACAGTCACCTCGGCTAATGCTTAGGCCTTCATTATTTACATTATCTGTAGACTTGAGACTAATTCGCTTTGACTTCAACACTCTTGGAATCCCCCGCACTTATCCCCAGATCCATCTGATCACAGTTTATTCGCTTAGATCCCTATATTGTTGCATTATCCCCATACTCCCCCGGAAATATTCGGATTTCCCCATGTTTTTAAACCCATTCCTTAGTGTCATTGGCCTCTTTAGCTTATCAGTCTTTCTTAGTGCTGACACAGGTAGGTCCTTCAAAGTCTACAAGTGGTTGGCTAGCTATGGTCTGATAGACATGGTTGTGATGAAAGGCTATAAAAGGAACCGATGAGGCCACCTGGACGTTAAAATGTACTTCGGAGGCAGTCTTTTCGATCTCTCAGATTAGAAAGTTTAGAGCTATACGAAATATCGACTCTGTCTTTATCATTCCAAGCGGATGATCTCAAGACCATCATGGCAGACAATAAGCCCACCAGTGCTCCCGTTGAGGATATCGAGCTTTTCAAAAAACATGAACAGGAAGCAATGGATAACGCCTATCATGATGTGAGCGACGAGTACCCTGCGAAGAAAAGGAAGAAGGTCCTCTTCAAGATGGATCTTCACATTATACCATTACTTATGATTCTCTACTGTGAGCCATTTGATACACTTTACGAATAAGAGAAAGTTATACTCATACAGTGGCAGTGCTCTCTTATATCGACAGAGCTAATATTGGAAATGCAAAAATTGAAGGCATTGAGGCAGACTTGGGTCTGACATCAAAGCAATACCAGATCACCCTGTCGATCTTCTTCGTCAGTTATATCCTTTGTGGTAAGATTGTATCCTTATCTCGAGTCTACCTCCCGATGCTGATGTAAAATATGAAGAGGTACCTTCAAACTGGATCCTCGAGGGATACTTCTCGCAGAGACCTTCGCTTTACATCGGCATTATCACAGTTCTTTGGGGTGTGCTCATGACACTCCACGGTATTGTCAAGGATTTCGGCGGCATTGTGACCGTACGTTTTATCATGGGTATATTTGAGGCCGGCTTCTTCCCAGGCGCCATAGCTGTGAGTAGAACTGCCATATATCTCACGTTTCCCCGCTCTAACGACTGTTGTAGGTACTCAACAAGTGGTAC
Organism: Fusarium camptoceras; assembly: GCA_004367475.1. Lineage (NCBI taxonomy): Eukaryota > Fungi > Ascomycota > Sordariomycetes > Hypocreales > Nectriaceae > Fusarium > Fusarium camptoceras. The sequence continues at coordinate 186,420 of QGED01000041.1, read as the reverse complement.
ACCAAGTACGAGCTAGCCACCAGACTGGCGCTGTTCTACACGGCCTCTGCCCTCTCGGGCGCTTTCTCGGGCTTGCTGGCTTATGCAATTGCAAAGATGGATGGTGTTGCTGGCCAGGCGGGTTGGAGATGGATCTTCATCCTCGAAGGCATTGCCACTGTCCTCATGGGCCTCATTACCCCTTTTTTACTTCCCGATACCCCCGAGAGAAGGCCTAACTGGCTGACGGATGAGGAGAGCGACTACCTCATCCGCCGTATGGTAGCGCAGAATGGTGGAAAGAGGGCAGATGAGGAGGGTCACAAGCTTACCTTCGCCCTCATCAAAGACGTCGTCACCGATTGGCAATACTATCCTCTTGTGCTATGCTATTGGAGCAGCACAGTTCCTATCTACGGCATGAAGTTCACCTTGCCTCAGATTATCAAGAACATGGGCTATTCATCAAGTAACGCCCAGCTACTCAGCATTCCTCCTTATGTTGCAGGCGCTATTAGCTCGGTCGGTTTCAACATGCTCGGCGATAAGATGCGTCGCCGCAGTTATTTTCTCTTGGTTCCTCAGGTTCTTGTGGTCATCTCCTACTGTATCATCACACCTCTATCGTCACACATCAGCGATCACATTGGTGCTTGCTTCTTCGCTGTCATACTTTTGAATATCGGTGTGTACCCGATCAATCCCGGTACTTCATCGTGGACGAGCAACAACACTGCTGGAGCGGCCAAGCGCAGTGTCGCACTGGCGTACGTCCTGTCAATCGCAAGTATCGGCGGTATCTTTGCGAGCTATATCTTTATTGATAGCGAGGCACCGGGGTATCCTACTGGCTTCGGAGTCTCGATGGCGGCAGCGATTGCAGGCATCGCTTCCGTTGTTTTCTTGGACCTCTACTATAAAAGGATCAATAAAAAGCGAGACCAGATGTCAATTGAGGAGATCTCGGAGAAGTATAGCGAGGAGGATTTGGCGAAACTTGGAAACCGTAGCCCATTGTTCCGTTACACTCGCTAGGTGTGAGATTTAATTCCCCCTTTAGCTAGATAGCGTGGGTAATACTGTTAAAATGCGTTGCCATCTGAGGGTAGCGCATCATAAAGAGGTTGGATCTGAAAGTCTCGCAATGTTTTGGACATACGATGTGGAGAGAGATCAACTACTGGAGAGGCCTTAGAGGATAGATATAATACCTACCTTTTTAGTCAAAGCTTCAGTTGCCGAGGCGTTAAATGCCTCATTCCCAAAAGGTATCATAACTGCTCGTAGTAGCAAGTGTGTGTCAGTCCTCAGAGATCTGGTGTCAATGTTAAGTTCTCAGACGTAAAGTGTCTCGCATTAGCAAAGAGGTGGGTAATTGCACGACCTCTTCCACAGGGTGGACTCAGAATACAGATTGCCATTCAGCATCTAAGTCTCCTTTTTCTGTAATCTTCCAGCTGCTCTTGCAACACTCACATCGACAGTGCTAGCCTAGTAGAATCATTTTCACTTTTATGTCTTGAGATTGTTGAATTTTGATCTAATTTTAAAGTGACAACGCTCGAATGAGAAGACATTTGTGTAGAATCCGGTATATAATGCCGAACAGTACAGTGACCTAATTTCTCTCAGAGTTCATTCCTTTATGCAGCCAAGCCTTTCGTCTCAATCTTACGAATGATTGTATCCGTGAGAAACAACGCAATCATTCTAATCATCTTGCATCAGTATCACAACAACTGGTAACATTGGAAGTCTTCAAAGGTAGAGATCACTTACGAATGGGGACCGATTCTCCCGAAGTAGGGCAGGAGGTCTCGATACAGCCTGAAAAAGCCCTCTTTGCGCACGACCTTGACAAGGCAGTCAAAAGTACCCTTATACAGGGGCTCCCTGGAGCCAGATCCGGTAGCGAGAGAGGGTTTGGCCTGATTCTGCAGACGAGTCTTGACAAAGTCGAAAGGCTGGCTAATGAAAGCGCCTAAGCAGCCCGCGATACCAGCGGCCATTGCTGTGCGTACTGGGGGAGACAAGCTGGTGTGCTCCTGCAGCTGATTTTTAGCCTCCGAGAAGGAAGTGAGCTGACCGAAGTTGATAGACATTGCGCGGATGAGGGTCGGGCCGGCGCCTTTCCAGAGAGCGAGGATGCCCTCCTGACTAGCAATGCGTCGCAGGGCGTCGAATGCAGATGAGTACTTTGCCTGCTGGTTCAAGGGTTTGAGTCCATCGGCCTGCATTCTGATCAGGATGACCTCAGTAGGATTGCCAACCACCGCTGCCAGTGCGCCAGCTCCAACACCAGCGAGCGACCTTTCGCCAAAAGACATGGTAGTGCCGCTCTCGCGAGCTCTCCTCGACAATTCTTTCTCAAAGGTCGAAAATAGACCAAGCCTTAGTGTTCCATAGACTAGCGAACGCATGATAGCAGCAGAGAGGCCCTGATACATCTTCAAGACGCCGCCTTCAGCCACTATGTCGCGAGTAATACTCCATGTTGTGACCCGCAGCACACTCCTGTCGGCGAGTTGCAGTCGGACTTTGACCGTGTCAATGGGCTGCACGCATGTTGTGGCGAATATGCCCGAGCCACAGCCTACAATAAATGGAAGCACGGTCTGAAGGGCAGTAACTCCCTTTGTCACTGGAAGAGCGGCTGTGTCTGTCATAGTTATTTCGAGAAATTAAGGGATACAGAAGATGGTCAACGTCAACTGCAATTGAGAATATACAAGGTAACGCAATCATACACTCGAATAGTTACATTGGGTGACTTAGACTATGATGGCGAGGGTAAAGTATCTGTACTACACAAAAGAAGCGATAATCGGCATTGTAGAGTTTTGCATGTATGTGCATTGATACCAATACCCTAGAGAGGCCATGGGTGGCTGGGTTGCCGAGGGAAACAATCTGAGCAAGCCCAAGGTGATTGGGTTACCGAGGGGGATATGACCTGAGTAAGCCCGAGGCGATTGGGTTGCCGAGGGGGAGGGTCCGAGAGAACCCGAAGTAGCCCCGATGCACGCATGAGCTGTCTAGAGGAAACGATGAGAGAACTAACCCGGCAGTGGAAAGAGACACTGATCCATCATGACTAAGCCCTGCAATGTTATCGTTTCCTCCTCCTCTCACTACTGCAGCTGTGATCTATATAGTTCTTAGCTATCGAGTAAATGAGGCTGTTATAAACTGGAATCTGACTGCCCTTCTCACTCTATGTATATCATTCCTGGCTTACCTCTGCTTATTATATTCTGACTGTCTGTGTTTGTATAGCTGTATAAACAAAGGCTTATCACAAAACTTATCTTGTCCTCATATCCTTTCGCTGTTAGAAACAATGAGGCTGTTTTCTTCAGGTCGGCGTCTGCGTCCTTGTCTCTGGAGCCATGTCTACGCGACACCGTCATCACCAGCATCTGCCACACGAGCAGCAATGAACTACCGATATAACTCAAGCGCTGCATCGCCATCTTCGCCTGGCTCAAAACAGGGTGCCTTGGCAGGTATCAAAATCATAGACCTCTCACGAGTTCTGGCGGTAAGTATACACTTCCTCGTCTTTCCACTGATATGGAAAGAAAGACAGAAGACATTGTTTCTGATCACATATCGCAAACATTAGGGTCCTTTCTGCACTCAGATTCTCGCCGATTACGGCGCCGAGGTCACAAAAGTGGAGGCTGTTGGTAAAGGAGTACGTACATCAGGAAATCTACTATCATATGCGAGACAGAGACGACTCTTCACCCCCTAACTGCAATATGAACTGACTCCTTTCTTTTGCCTCCTTTAGGATGATACACGGCACTGGATGATGACTGGTGAGAAGGCCGCTTGGAATGAGTCCAGCGGTCCCATCTCGAACTACTTCGCAGCTGTAAACAGGAACAAGCGTTCCATCACCGTCAACTTCAAAAAGGCCGAGGGACGACAGTTGATTCTCGATTTGATCAAAGATGCTGATGTAGTGTAAGTCTACTTTTCTCGGTTCTCCATTCCGTACTTTACACCAGGAACTTACATCTCTCAGGGTTGAGAACTTCAAACCAGGCACTATGGAGCGTCTGGGTTTGGGCTACGACGTGCTCAAGGAGATTAATCCACGCATCATCTATGCAGGCTTATCAGGTACGTAGAGAATAAAGATACTGACTCTGTTCCCCTAAAAGCCCGCACTAACCATTATTGCGCCCAGGCTATGGACGGACTGGACCCTACCGCACTCGCGGCGGCTATGATCCCATCGCCGCTGCTGAAGCTGGTCTCCTCCATGTAACAGGCGAGAAGAATGGTCCTCCTGTACGAGCTGGTATCGGCCTGGTAGACATGTCAACAGGACTCTTCCTGCATGGTGCCATCCTCTCAGCCATCATCGCTCGCGCGCGAGACGGAACAGGCCAGCGAGTCGACGCCAGTCTGTTCGAGACACAACTCAGCCTTTTGACCAACGTCGGTCTCGCCTGGCTCAACCTTGGAATCGAGGCAGAGCGATGGGGTTGCCAGCACCCAAGCATTGCACCCTATGATGCTTTCAAGACCAAAGACCGCTACTTAGTATGTGGTGCCACCAATGACTCCCAATATGCTGCGCTGTGTCGTCTCCTAGGTGTGGAGCACTTGGTCACCGATCCTCGATTCCTTACCAACCCACTGCGCGTGCAACACCGAGACGAGCTTGCCGCTCTCCTGGGCCCCGTCTTCGCTTCCAAGACCATCGACGAGTGGATCGCGCTGTTCGAGCCCTCCGGACTCCCCTTTGGCCCAATCAATAACATGGAGGCCACCTTTGCCCATCCGCAGACGGCCGCCAGAGATATGGTTATTGATGTGCCTTTGGAAGCTGCTTGCTCTGGCTCAATCAAGGTTATCGGGCCCGCTGTTAAATTTGGCGAGAGCAAGACAGGCTTGCGAACAGGTCCACCCAGCTTGGGCCAGCATACAGTTCAGATCTTAGAGGAGATGGGTATGGATGCTGAGGCTATTGCGAAGTATAAGAAGGAGGGTATTGTATAGAAACTGATGAATAAGTTAGGTACATACTAAAGCTAAATTTAAGAAATATTTCAAGTAGTGATCCTCTGTGTATGCTATTCTTGATTGGTATAAAGGCCTCCGTAAGTATGCCTCGTTCTTCCTGTATCTTGATAAAACTTAAGAGTTCAAGAAGTCTAGCCCTGTATCAAAGTTCATCAGAGCTGGGTCAATAATATCCCCTATATCATACCAGGCATCTAGATCAAGTTGGATGCCAGCCATCAGGTCTGAAGGAAGTGGTGTACCCCTCTCAGAGTGTATGTGGCCTGCAGCGCTCCAGATGTTCATTAAGTTGGGTGCAGCAGACGGATTCATATTTGGGCCTGCCGATGGTTGTCTTGAAAGTTGTCTATAGAGAGCATCGCTCGTTGGCCCTGCTCCAGGGATCAGTGCTGATATCGTGTCTTGTTGGGAGGCGATCGGGTTTCTTGTCGCAGGGGCCGGGCTTGGATAGGCTGTTGCAACTCGGCTGGGCCCCATGTCTGAAGATAACCTCGAGTTTGCTGCTGTGACTCCGATTGGCCCGCTACCGGCGAATACCTTGTCGCCTGTCATCGAGCTCCTGGCCGTTGATATCGAGTTCCCTATACTGAGCATGGGCAGCATGAAACCAGCATTCTGTAGCATGTTGTTGATGATCTGTACTGCCTCGTCGGCGGCGGTATACATATTCTGAAGGTGGTGCAACGCATCAAGGCACTGACAGAAGCGACCGATGCTGATGTTCCGCGTTTCTTCATCTGGGGAACGTATGTTCAGTAAGTGTATCAAAGCCGCAGATAGGAACGCTGGGATACTACTAGTCGGCGCGTAGCACATCTGGCTGTTGGACTGTAGATCAAAGGCAAGCTTCGTAATGGCCACGGCGGCTTCAGTTAGCTTGCGTCTTGACTCTACTTTGCGTGTCGAATGGATGCTATCTGAGCCACTGTAGAAGACCTGCGGTCGATGTAAGGCCCCAATCGCCGTGAGGTATTTCATATAGAGCAATATCTTGTGCAGCCTGATTATTGAGGTTTCTACCTGCGCAGTGCCGGTCCCTCTATCTCGAGCTCCAGGCACATAGCGAGACTCTGGCGTAAGATTCTGAAACCACTCTTCCAGATCTGCATCACATTTTTCGAAGCTGTCGGCCCGCTCCTTTAGGCTTCTGGGTCGAACAATAGCTCTTCGCAGGTAGTTAGAGCCCCATTCTGGCGTGCTGGCAATGGTGTATTGGCAGTGGAGAACCCGCCCAATCGTGATACACAGTTGACTGAGGTCTATACAGAGAGTGGCCATTGTCTGACGGTTTATCGGATCTTTACCCGTATAGCCTGGTGCCCCGAGCAATCGAGCTACTGCAGGCGGCGGTGGGGCCGAGATGTCAAAATCATCAAGTCGTAACTGTCCGACACTGAACTCATCCTCCCGGATTCTGGAAGGGCGACGAAGGCCGAGCCCGAGCAGTCGATCTCGTATCACGCAGGACCACCATATCCGGCGTCGCAGCCGTCCCTGCTTGGTCAATCTCTGCGGCGCCTCCGGATCGCGATGGAGTCCTTCTATGTGCGCTGTAGTAAGAGCAAGGCCCATCCAATACCACGTATGCTTGTCGTCACTGTCGGAGTCGTACCAGTATGTCATAAGGAGCAGCGACTGCACCAGGATCAAACGGTCTGTCTCATAACCTAGGCTATAGAGAAGCTTCACGCGATTAAAAAAGGCTTTTCGGGCTGTTCTCTTACTCTCGAAGCCGTGATTTTGCAATAGTTGAATATCAACAAACGTAACGCTGGAAAACATGATAGCCTGGAATAATAATAGACTAACGGTACTATCCTCACTTGATCCTGCAATAGGCTCAAGGAAGTCTATAAGATCAATGGCAGGCATAAAGGGATGGACTATCAAGGCATAGATCCTGATAAGCTCATCTCGTAGCTGATTATTAGGTATAGTCAGGCAGTCCTTGCGAGCTAGAAACTCAAGGTCATGCTTGTCTAGATGAGAGGGAAAGGGACTGATATACGCTGGTAGGTGGTATTGCGAATCACCTTGGTTTTGGTCTCTTCTAGGCGTGTTGTCTGAGACGCTGACATCGTCCATTCTTGATGAGGAAGGAGGGGCTTCTGCAGTGTCTTGTTCGGTCCATCCTAGAGTGTACGATCTCAAATTAGACCTGACATGAATTTCACGTGGCATTTTCGTCCTCTTGTATGAGGCTAGATACTTTGGTCTTACCTTGAAAAGCGAGCGCCACCAGATAGTCAGATGTTGGGGGGTTAGCAGGCTGTGAGGAGGGCGTCGAGCGCGTCGCAGCCCCTTGTGAGGGTAGCGGCGGTGGTTGTTGTTTGCAATGCGCCTCATATACGCTATTGTTGGGTTGGGACTGAGCCTCGCGTGATTTTCGCGTTTGTTCTGTTTCTTGCTGGTCGTGCCAGCTGTTGTTCTCGTCTTGTTCATCTTCGCATATCATTCCTTCATCACCATTAGCCATTGGCTGGCTACCGTGGCGCTCTTGGAGCTGACCAGCAGCTACAGAGCTCTGGCCCGGGCCAGCACAAAAGACAGTGGTGGGAGCTGAGCCAGGTACAGGCCCAGACGCAGCTGTGTCAGCGTCCGTGTTTATATCAGCGAGAGGTGAGGATGCTCTCTCAGGCATGGCATTTGACGCCAAGCTGGTGCGGGCTCGACGTCTAGGTGGATTGTTTTTGCCTCTATTTGACGTCTTCAGGACGCAGTCCACGTCGTCGAGTCGACAATTGGTGCATGGCACTCCGCCGTTAACAACGTCGCACCGCACTTTACGACCTCGACATGACACGCACGCCCTCAGTGCTCGCTTCTTTACTGCCCGATTGCCAGCTGGGGACTGGTTGTTATCCAAGGAACCAGGACGTTTTCGTGGGACATGGCTATTGATAACACGGGCAGGAGCAGAGGCGTCCTGGGCACCAAGGTGGTTATCAGCCGATACCATTAGAGGTTTCTCTCCCTTCGGCCTCCCAGAGGTAAATTTCGTTTGCAGCTGTTTTTATTTTGTTTGGTACCTGGCAAATCTGGCCTGAGTGTTCTGATCTGGGCTATCGGGATAGTATAATTATATTATAATGACGGAAGAAGGTTAAAGAAGCTTTAGAGGAACTACGGCACTAAAGGAACAGGTGTGGGTCACCTCAGAGTCATGTGATCAGCTAAGATGACTAATACTAACAAGGCCAGTATTTCTACAAGCCTATCCTAGATTGCCAAGTACTTGAACTTCTACAAACACATTAAGGTTAACTTTCCTACAGGGTACTCTGCATCTAGTAGTCCAAGTTCCAGACTTTACAGTATACAGAACGCCTTGGAGAATAATTCTTCGGCCTTGAATATTCTGGATTTATATTGTTCAATTGCCTGGACCTTTATTTACTATAATTAGAATGTAGAGAAATATGGAGATTAATTTCGGCATAGCATAACTCTGTGGTAGCGATCTCACTCTCCTTTTACCCCCCTGGAAACCGTTGGGACAATTAGCAAGAAGAGTCTTCATATCCTCAAGTGTCATTTTGCGAAAGCTGTTATTGTCTGGATGGAGTGTTAGATTATTGGGTCGATCGCACGGAGAAAGATCCAGCGAAAGCCCCCATTATTCACACGGCATCACGCAAAATAGAATCAGCATCTGACGCTCTTGTCGATGCCAATGCCATATCCATCTCTACTGAAGTTGAGGACTTGGTGTTTGTTGAGAAGTTGCTGGCGACCCAGAAGGAACCCCGATTTGTGCCCATCCTTTCTCAAGCTAAAACCAAGAGCAATGTCTCTGACCTGTCTCTCTTCGAGGGGCATGCAGCTCCTCGTCCGACAACAGCTGCTCGGTTATCAGCGTACAGACTCATGCAGGCTCGTGTTGCTATGTCTTGATAGTATCCCATGTTTAACGACTAACCTGTTAGAGGAATAACAGCTTTACAGTAATTATTGTAATTTTAACTTTGTAAGTTATAAAATATGCCTACAGATAGGATCTATATTAGTATTAAGGTCTAAAAACTATATTTATTATTGTATTAATTTAAAATATACAATTTAGGATCTATAGCTTAGAAAACTAAAAAAGAAAAAAAAGATTATATCCCGCTATATCCTCTTTAGTTAGGATCTCAACTTTCTCTTCTCTTGTGCCGTTTAGGTCAATCTGTAGAAATTAGCACACAGTCTTTGACTCGAAATAGCAAAATGTACCACTACCGAAATACCACGTCTTCGATATTCTTCCTCCACGAACACAGTTTTTAATTCATATTTTGTGAAGGGCTGCTCAAACTTGTCTGCACCGTCGTTGTTGTCTCTGCCCTAAGAAACAGATATAACGTGCTGCTGCACCTCACTGGAGTAAGAACGCTGCCTACGTCAAACTGATTGGTTCGGGGTCTCCGAGCCCATTGGTCCGCTGTGATTGGTTGCTTTGGGTGACAAACCAATTGAAATAAGACCCGTGAGGCGCCATGGCGCGTTCCCACGTGTCGCGTCTCGTCGGAATGCAAAGCGTCGGGAGTTTCCAAACGTCACGTGCATGGGGCCTTTTTGAGACGTAGATCGTAGGGTCATAGGGTAGTATCCATTTGTTTGATCCCTGTTGCTGATGCAGGGTATGATATGTACTAGTGGGGAACACGAGCTGAGTTTGGAAAGGTGACAGGGCCGCCCGGCCTGGTGAGATCACACCATTCGAGTTTGTTGAAGGTCAGACATCAAGTCGTGCAGCTCAGATCAACAGTTGACAGGTTCATTGGAGGCGATCTAAGATCATGGTTGACATCCTAGCCTAGACTGCGTACCTGGTGTGGGTAAGCTTTATCTGATATATGAGATGTGGCTCGTCTACTAGAAAAGCACTGTCATGGTCAAACTTGTCGTGTAGAAATGACTCAATGAAATTATTATACTTGTTGTGGGTTCTGGATGGGTAACTTGTGGAATACTCCGGCGTATCTTTGCCAATGGAAGCATTGACAGAACACTGTCCTTTGACAACCAATTGGTGAGCTTACGCTAGTGCACACTAAGAGAAAGCCAAGGATTGTTTTCAAGACCGATGACTATCGAATGACGATTTTGAAACATTGGTAAGGCCTCTTGATGCGATGTTGGCTAAAACAAGCAAAACTGGTCTTCTAATGCTGTAGCATCCTTTTTCCCTTGCGTCGAGAATGGAAACCTTCTGTTAAACACGCAGGCCGGATCTCTAATCAACTCAAGCAAAACGTAGAAGAAGATTTATTGATAGCGAGCGGAATACCTTATAGGCCAAGTAGGATTATGGAATATAGTAGAGAGGGCCGTTGAGAATTGCTTGATCTAACAGCTTGACAAACTTGCCAAATGTAACTTTTATTGCTTGTGGTGTAATTAGATGTCTCAGGTCCCAGCACGGTCTGAGGTCCTGCTAATCAAAGGCCTCGGATCTTAGACCGTAATCTTATCCAGTAACCCTTTATAGCGTGCTCCGTATTGGTATCTGGGATAGCAATGACAGGTTGGCTATGTCAGCTATTAAAGGCTGCCGTCATTACACACCCACCCATCCAGCTTGCGAGATCAGCATAGCAGTCAAGCGACTCAGTTCATAATCCAAGTTCAACAAAACAATACATCATTCCTTACCTCTTAGATCCATGATGGATGAACGTTCGAATAAAGTCTCATACGAATACCAGGGCCAGGCCAGCAACGCAATTCGGCCTGACAGCCCCTCCAGCCCACTCCCACTACCGTTATATGAAGTGTATCAGGCGATTCCCTATCATCGTAACCAGAATTCAATTTATCGGTGGGACATAGAGTCGAGGTTAGATAGCCTCGCCGCTCAAACACCCCACGAATGTCGCAATATTGCGCTTTGGGGTAGTAATGGATTCGGGTGAGTCTTTGTGGAATACCCACTAATCGCAAACATGCGACAAGTGATACTTACTGGAGTAGGAAAACACAAATCGCACTCGATTTTGCTTACAGACGGTGTGAGGATCCTAGCTGCTCAGTCTTCTGGATTTGTGCTAGTGGACGAACTACCTTTTTGCGCGACTTCAAGAAAATCAGCGACATGTTAGGTTTGAACACTGACCTTGAGGGCAAAAGACTTCTGATGGCAGTCTGTGAGAACATTCAATCAAACCCCAGATGGCTGCTTGTTATTGACGGCGCCGACGACCTCGCTTGTCTCAGTGGCGATTCAGGTTCCGGCTCGACAAACAACACAACGAATCTACTCAACTACGTACCTTCTAGCGGCACAGGAACAGTTCTTTGGACCACCTGTGATCGAGATGTGTTGGGCATTGTACAGTCCCCGAAAGAGGCAATCCATGTACACGAGATGACATGCAACGAGGCATTGAAGCTTTTCGAGATCGCCAGAAACCAGAAGATTAGTGAGATAGAAGAAGCCAGTACTAAGGTTTTGATCGATGAGCTTGGTTGCCATCCTCTAGCGATAGTTCAAGCAGGTATTTATCTACAGCTTACATCAACAGCTGTCGGCGAATACCTTGTGGAGCTAGGAGGGCTAAATTTGGACCAACGCATGAACATTCTCATCGATTCCAGCACCAAGACAGAGTCTGACATTCCTCGCGGCATCGCAAGCGCTGTGGATATCTCGATACGGTACATCCAAGCGCAGAACTGGATAGCAGGCGACATTCTGCTTGTCCTTTCCAATCTTTCGAACAAGGAAATATCGTCGGGCATCATAAGAGCTGTCACCCGGAGCTGCATGAAAAAGGGCGGAGGTTGCCTAACAGCACTGGAGCAAGAAATGGACGTGGCTGTCGCCCTTCTTTGCAAGTACTGTTTCCTTTATATGGCCACGGAAGAATGTGGCGAGTTGAATTTTGAAATGCCGAAAGTCATACAGGACATCGCCCAGATCGCCTCTTCCCGCGAAGACAGAATTACAAAGGTGGATATCGCGATGAAGTTAAAGTCGATCTTGCAGCCTGTCGAGATTAGTGCTGATGGAAGCGGAGAACCACAGGATGATATAGCAGACGCCATCACCAACGTTTACTTCCTGCGTATGGCTTTGGAGATGATGCAATACTGTCTGAGCAAAGCAATACAGGAGATGGATGCGCGATGTGAGAAGTATATAAATCACACATTGCGTCTTTGCAACTTGGCCGAGAACACGGAGGAAACAAACATGGGCGTGCAGCTTCTGAATATCCTTTCAGGGCACTTCTCAAGGAATGGCCTGTGGGAAAATATGGCCGTGGTAGCGATAAGGGCCCTCGAAATGAGAATTAAGATTTTGGGGAAGGAGCATGCTGACACCTTATGGAGCATCGGAAATCTTGCCTCGTCATTCTATCAACAAGGACTATATGGCGAAGCTGAAGAGCTTTTCGAGAATCTGCTCAGGCTACGACGCAATATCCTAGGACCGGAACACCTCCATACCATGTGGAGTATGAGCTCTCTCGGGTTGACATATGGTATGCAGGGCCAATATGCTAAGGCTGAAAAGACCTTGGAGTCATTAATAATTGTACAACGGGACGCTCTTGGTGAAAGACACCCAGACACGATTGTGAGCATGTGTAACCTAGCGGCGACATCTCATAGCCAAGGACATTACGATCACGCTGAAGATTTACTGGGTTCGGTCTTGGCGCTCACTACAACAGAGTCTCAGCACGACCATCCTGGCATTCATCAAGCCAGGTACATGCTTTCTGTGGTACAGGAAAGCCGGGCTTCATCAACCTAGGCTGGATAAGTAAGCTATAATGAGAGGCTACGACAAAGCCTGGTCCACTCATGATGATATTGGTTACGAATATATATCCGAAGGGGAAAACTTGTGGCTAGGGTCAGGTTCACAGTTTAACAAATTGAGTTCTACTGTGATTTGGACCAAAAGATATCGATTCTTTCCAAAGAGTAATAGTTGTTTTTATATTCTACGTAATCTAGACTGAATGCACTGTGTCATGTCTTTTTCCATTGCGGCGACTAAGACGATGTCTGTGGTGACATCAGCCAGCGGTCATTAGGCATTCGTCATTTCTGACCAGCCATTTCGTCAAATATGTTTAAGTCAAGTATGTGCTGTGTTTAATTGATCGAAAAAAGATTCAGTTGCCATGGCGTACGTTGTGATTTGCGCCTTTCACATGTTGTGTTTCACTCATGGAATCTATAGAGCCTCTCCCTGTCGTTCATATGATGTGGTTCAGATTCCTTGACTTTAACTTTGATACCAATAGTATATCATGTTGTCGTCATAGTAACCGAATGAGGAACCTCCCAGCGGTCAGTCCACAGCGCGTAGTTGAAACGCCGCAATGCGAGTTTCTCTAGGTTCGAAGACACGTAAGATAGCCGACTAGCTACTGGCGTCATGGGCCTGTATGTAGAGTTGCATCCGCGGAAAGAGATAAGCGGTACTTAGGGATACTTTCCGCTTATCAACGCCTCCTAACTTACCCAGGAATCATGCCAGCCACTTACAGAAATTAACACCAATGACCTACCCACTCAATATGACCCTCCGGAGTCTATCAGAATTGCCATAACTGTACCTCGAGCTTCACTCTTGGAAGAATATCTTTTGGAATAGCCCGCTAATCTCGCTGGAGAATTACCCTCAGAGTCTTCAGCAGTAGGATCGGCTCTGTGGTTGAGTAAAGCTACGAGAGTATCGAGCGATCCAAATTCCGCGGCAATGTGCAATGGTGTAAGACCGAAACGACGAGTTTTTCCCCATTCAATAGGTGATTCGATATACTGTGACTCTCGGCATCCCCAGTATATTTCCTCTTGTACTCTATGTCTCCGTGTTGGGCGACAAGGAGGGTTGTCAAGTGCAAAGGAAGCGCGACTGTTAACAGAGGTACCACTCAACACCAGTGTCTCGACCAGCCGCGGTATGTCATCACTTTTCCCATAAGTAAGATTCATAGCAAGGCAATGAAGCGGTGTCCAATCATCGTGCGCACTTTTAGAAGGGTCGGCGCCGTGGGCCAGAAGTATCTGAGCTGCCTCAATCTTGCTTGATTGTGACAAATTTGTGAGACAAGGCTGTGTGGGCGCCAATGCCCTCAGCAAAGGTGTCCAGCCCATGAAGGCAGTTTCGTTGATATCCAAGCCGACATTGTCAGACAAGAGATACTTGATCGTGTCGATTTGACCTCCTGCAGATGCAAAATGCAACGCCGTTTCGCCATTATGATTAGGCATGGTAAGCGCAATTTTCTGCGACTCAACTGGTATACTTGAAAGAAGTTTGTGAAACACTTCAATAGGCGATCCATATGCAGCGAAGTGCAGAGGAGTATTTCCAATTAGGTCCTGCTGGCGGACAGAAGCATTGAATGCAAGAAGAATGTCAAATACAGCCTCTGTCGGCTCATTGTCTTCCCTCCTTCGACGCCAGGTAGGATCCCTCTTGACACGGGCCCCTAAGTAATGCAATGAAGTCTGTCCTTGACTATTAGTAATATTAGGGTCCGCACCATTGTCAAGCAATGCTTTCAGACAGTAATACAATTTTTGACAAACAGCAGTCCATATAAGAATAGGCTCGCCTGTGCAAATGCCAGGGGGTCCAGGCTTACTGGGATCGGCCCCAGCAGCCATAAGAACTTCGATTGACTGCGACTGTGTAGCAATTTCAGCCTGGGTCTGATCTCGACGTTCAAAGCATAACTTGGGAACTGTTATCTGAGCCAATGCAACGTCCAGTGCCTCTTGCTCAAAGGGAATCCTTTCGGAGAGAAGAAGCCGGAGACTTTCAACATGCCAATTATTTGCTGCCGCACTTAACGCCTTACTTCTCGACGCAGCCGACCAGTTGTCCTGACCCCAGCGCAACAGGTTACCCAATATAGCGATATCGCCATATCGTGCTGCTTCTACCAAGCAGCTGTCAAATCCCTGCATATCGTAGCCGTTGATATCAGGATTGATATGTTGCCAGATCTTTTTGAGAATAGCATGGTTGTTGAGCCGAGCAGCCAGTCCGAACGGTGTCGTAAGGTACTCCAGGTCGAAGATGTCTGCTTCTTTAAGAGGGTCTGCCCCAGCTTGTAGTAAGATATCGACGGCTTGTTCATTCTCGCGATAGATTGCCTGGTGCAGCGGCGCACCATATATATTGGCAGCTTCGTCGAGCCTATCTGAGAGGAAGCTCCGTAGTGCCGTAAGGTCGCCAACAGCGATAGAAGAGCTCAAGCCTTTAGGGCTAATTCTTGCTGTTTTCCAATATGTATAATCGGGGAGGGGTGCCTGTTGGAACATGTCGACGATATACTAGCTGATGAAGTTAGAGGGAAACCCCTCAAATTCTCCGAAAGAGTTTTTATCGCCTGACAAACAGTGGGGAACTTTCCAGTCTTGGCTTCTTCCTGTTACGCTCTACAGCAAACAATCCCCGAAATTCTGTTTACAATTTAATTAATTGCGCATGAACATAAGCCTCATGTTTCAGTATTTACAAGTCTGACTCGCTTTAGGTAACAATTTATGAACCTTGGAAGTTCCCAGTGACCCAAGGCATTAGGGTAGATAAGAAAGCTGGGGACGAATGTGTGCAGTGTGGTGGCTGATGACCAGCATTAATCACAGTTAGAAGGTTGGTTTGTTTAGATCTGGGTTCATATGACATCCTGGACGAACTTTGTAGATCTCCTACGTTGAATAAAAGTAAACACTTCATCTTTATCCCTTGCAGCGACAAGTCCCAGTACTTCTCGATTCATGATCCCATGCATGCATTATTCGCCTATAAGCAAAGAATCCTCAGCATCTTGTCAATGGGATTCGCTCAACAAAGGCTAACCCTGACATGAAGGACGGTTGTCAGAAAATTACTGGTAACGATTACGCTTGAACGTGCATTCAGGTTGCTCTTTTATCCTACCCGTGATGGGTACTCAGTGCGAAAAGGAAATAGCATCTCATCAAGGAGAGATTGCAACGGGGTCGTTAAGCCACTTTTTGTTACCCCGCCTAGCACAAATAAACGTCGCTATCGTATTTTGAGTATGATTATGTTGACGGTGTGGCTTCATGAGGCTTTAGCCAAGTCTACCCTTATGTATTTGCTAAGCGACTTGAGCAACATTTGGTCGATGCAGCGAGTGTCCTGTCGCTGGCATGGGTTAGTTCTGATCCTATAAGTATCATCTGATATTGCAAAATAAATGAATATCGACCATCGTTAGAGATCTCTTGCCATTTCGGAAATGAAAGCTTGTTCTCGGTTGTCTACTAAATTTGGTATGTTCAAGTCGCCACAACAAGCCACAGTCGCCGTTGCTGGCTTATCTCAAGTCTAGATCTCACTGGGCCACTTCGACAAGTCTACAGTTGCAAACTCTGCCCAGTAAGACAATAGGATAAGTTCTCAATTCGGTATAGGCGATGATCTATGGTCAGTGAATTCATCTCTCCCCTACTTCTGGATTAGTTTGGCGCCACTTGTGCGGCACCAATAGCTTTGTTTCAATATGTTAGATGTCCAATGTTGGTCAAGGTAAGGTATTTTCTCAGCTTACCGCAGAACGTCCTGTAATATGAATGAGGTCTGCAGTTTCATTGCCTGCTCTTTCAGCTGGCACACACCCAAGTGGCTTTTTAGCGGTGAACCTGTGTCTAAGCTTACCCTCCCATCCAGTAAATACTTTAGTACTGTAATCTTGAATTGGCAAGCTGAAAACCTGTGGCTTACATCTTCCCCGCAACGGCAAAGCGACTCACATTGTACAGAATAGACTTTCTGCAGTCTTCATTGGCCACGGTCCATCACGGCGAGTCCAGACTGCGCCACGATGATCCGTCTCACGTATGTGACGGATTGAAACGGCAACTCGGCTCGTATTTGCTTGCAGATAGTGGTACCGATGTAAGCCTGTAAGACTGGAGCTGAAAGTATTGGAATTCAAAGTGCGTTTACGAAGAGACGTGACTTGAGCTGTCTGTGAGAGCCGCGTGGCATTTCACATGTTAGAGTGAGTCTCCCTGAAGGCTCGGGGGACAGGTATAAAGAGTATCATTCAGTACAGCTATCTTGATCCTACATTCTCTATCAATTTGTCACTCACGTCCGCTTCTACTCTCAGAAATCACTATCACCACCAACATGGAGCCCTCTTTCAAGGGCAACTCATTCGCCCCTAACACACCCGCCTACGTGCGTGCAAACAACATCTACTCCTCCTCCACTTACAATGATACCAAAGACCCCAAAAGCCCCAACTTTCGCAACTTGAACCCCTCAGAGATCCTCCAGCCTTCTAGCATCGAGGACATTATTTGGGTTGTCAAGACTGCTACCAAAATGGGCAAACCCCTCGCCATAAGGTCTGGAGGTCACCAATACAGCGGTGCGTCTTCATGTGACCCTAAGGGTATCCAGTTAGACCTGCAGCCTACCTTCCGTCGTCCCAATGTTGATCTCAATATTTTGAGGGAGAACGGAAAGGTTTATCTTCGCTCTAGTGTCAGTTGGAAACTGACCGAGATCTTTGACTTTCTCAAGGACAATGGGGTTTTCATGCCAACTGGTCAGTGCTCTACCGTATGTCTCGGTGGACATGTTCAGACTGGCGGTTACGGCATGCTTGCACGATCCTTTGGTCTTCTCGGAGATTGGGTCCGTGAGCTTGAGATCGTCGACTACAAAGGTGACGTTCTCAAGGTTACGAAGGACAGTAACCCAGATCTCTTCTATGGCTTTCTCGGTGGTAGCCCTGGTAACCTCGGTGTCTTGACACACTTCAAAATCGAAGTCCAAGATGACCAGAACTATCAGGGCTCCAAGGGTATGTGGGCTGGCTTCGGCTATTCGGAGGAGACACTCAAGAGTCTTCTGGATATTCTCGTGCAGAAGGGAGAAGATCCCAAGTTTCCTCGTGGCTATGACTTCACTGTCAATATTGTCAGTAGACAAGCCAATTTGCTCGACCTTTTCCCCGGTTCAGAAGACGAGCTCAAGCAGAAGCTACCGGACAGGATCCATGACGGAAAGGACAACATTGCCGATCTACTTAAGTTCAAGTATGCCATGATTGTCGTTTACGCACAGTGGGTCAATGTCCACGAAGAGCCATATTCACCTGATCTCTTCAACCGGATCAAGGCCGTGCCAAATGAGTTCAAGATTGTCAAAGAAGCTCCAGAGGGTACTCCGATGTCTTATATCGCATCCATGTGGCTGTTTGGAAGCCCTCGTGAGTTTCCTTATCCCTACGACAAGCGTACCAACAGCACCGCATCAACCTCACTTTCTAAGAACGGTTGGTCAGCCTGGTTCTCCGGCCGCATCAACGAGGTCATCAAAGACAAGCACAATGGCCTCTGGGTCTCATCCCAAATACAGGTCTACGGCGGTGAACAATCCATGTTTCGCAGGAACAAAGGCAACGGGACAGCCTACACTTTCCGGGATGCTAGCTTCAGCGGAACTTGGGATGTCTTCTACCAGGGAACGAGGGACGCAGCTGAGAAGTGGCAGGCAGTGAATGATGAGGGCCGAGCGAAGTACTTTAGCAAAGAGGATCGACGTGTCCTCTGGGGATCCTATGGCAATTGGAACATGAAGGATGTTTGGCAGCACTACTACGATCCTGAGACTTACAAGAAGGTGCAGAAAATCAGGAAGACTTATGATCCCAACGGGACTTTTACTGCGAACCCTTTCTGTGTGGAGGCCTTGAAGGTGGTAGCGTCTCCAAAAGCTCATATTTAAGTCAGAATACTAACAGAAATATTATTCATTTTCAATACTTTTCAAGACCTTGATAGTCAATAAATAAGAGGGTATTATTAAAGATAGTATGTGCAAAGTAAAGAATTGAGTTTGTGTTAGAGCAAGATCTTAAACCTTCGCTGTCAGCGACGTTGTACTCTCTGTTGCCCCGAAACTATCCTGCCTGTTGGACGATCTTATCCGATCCAACTGAAAGCCCGACTCATTGTTTCCATTGACAACATTGCCTCTATCAGCAAAGCTTGATCCATTGACATCGTTATCCTCAAGAGGGCGAGACCCGTTTCTGAAACTATTGATGACTTGCTTACATGCTGCTCGAGAGGTATAATAATAAATCAAGGCATTCCAGAAGCCCTGAAGAGGGAGCACAAATGCGCTGAGGTATCCCAAGCCGGTAGATGAATGGCCGTCAATGAGAACATACAAACGGTTTGCGCTAGCGGGGATCCAAGTGATGAGCATTCCTGTGAAGAACAAAAGGGCGGTCTTAGCATAGGTAATAGCTGCCTCGTCACTCGGGCTGCGCTTTCGGCGTTCCAACTGCTGGGTTCTGATGTTTTGTTGTTCGGATGGATTTGCGACGGGTGGAGCAGCGGGTCCTGTGTAAATGTTTGCTGTATGAACTGGCTCGGGTCTAGTGGCGGGTCGGAAGGGCGACTCCATATCAGGCGGGGCAGAGTCAGACATTGTGATGGTGATGTTAGTAGTTTTGGCAATGCCCGTAGGCTCTGAGTTATCCGTCTGTGTTTGCGTCTGCGTCTGCGTCCGGACACCTTGGGAGGCATTATTGTAATCGTTCGAGTTCGAGAAATCATTCAGGCGAATCCTCCATTTGTAGATAGTGAAGCCGGCGCGGACGTATATAGCTAGGCACATGAGGATGATGAGCCTAGATACCATTAGAACTGTTGATAAAGAGTCAAGGAGCAGGGATAGGTTACCAAATCAGTCCGTAAGTAGCAAGCTGCCAAGCATCCCACTCGACAGTGAGCCAACACCACAAGTTCGCGTTCCCGTATGGGCGATGGCCTTCGCTGTTTCTGACAAAGATAAAGGTGATGCCGATGGTGAAAGGAACGCCGTAACACAAAGCGATGTAGAATGGCTCGATCTTGCGTAGTCGAATACCATCGAATCGATAGTAGAAAGTGAGGTATACATTCGCAGCCATAGCCAAGGCCCAAAAAACATCGGCAAACATGAATCTGACAGATGATCAGCGACCAGGTAGGAAATTGGCGGTGTATTGGAAGGACTCACGTCTCAATTAGGAAGGCTTGCGTTTGGCAACCAGCAGAGTTAGGCCTGTTGGTGTAATCCTGGGACATGAGTGTAGCGACATTACTCATCATATTTCCGAATGAGGCGTAGAAAAGCATGCGGCTGATGGGCTTATGGAACAACTTTGAAGAACAAAACGTAACGATAATAAAAAGAGAGCCGAGGAGGCTAGGTACAGAGCATGTGCGCTCAATAGCACTAATGGCCGACGCTGCTGTTGAACTGACCATGATGAACAACTAATGGACAAACCAGCCCAAACAAAACAATGAACACAAACAAGAATCTGTACTCCCCAGATGGCAGTACAGTTCCATATAAGATACAACCAGAAAGGGGCAGCTGATTCAGAATGTGGGCGAATCTTGTTCCTTGTGCAGGAGATCTGCGCATCGATTGCCATGCTAGCGAGCCCCATTTTCAGCATGGAAGAAAAGAAGTGGGCGATCTGCTCCTACCCCTGTCCAACTTGACAAGACTGGCTGTGGTAGAAAGTAATTAGTGCTGATCTTTCATTTTGTATGGGGGTGTAGGATCTGCGCTAGAGGCGATACCCTGTTCCTGCTTCAGCTATTTCCGTACGAAAAATTCATGCAGCTCATCTATACTATGTACGAGTTTTATCTAAATTGTTACACGCCACTGACGCGTCTGGGAGGTTTTGATCCTGACACTGATCGAGTCGATCGTCGATTCCTTCGGCTCCGAAGCAGTGGGTGCGGAAATCTCGCTTCAACATCCTTGTGAGACCTTTCAGGGGATAAGGATTTAGGCAATGGGGGAGGCAAATTATTCCCAGAGGCATTTTACGACGAGTTTCATGGATTCACGTCACTTGTCTGCAGGTCCGAGCGTCGCTATACTTATTCCCGCTAGTTTGGAGTCTCGAGTGGGTTCTAGCTTGAAGCTCAAACGACGATCATTCGGGGGAAAGAAAAGGGCAAGACTCACCCTCACTAGAATTCGGTGACCGGACCCCTACCCGAGGGTCATCCTTTTTGTCTACTTCTAGTTGATGTCAGCCCTAGACCCATGCTCCCATGAGACCGTCGGGGGTTATCTGTCTATCACCCGGAATTAAACGTCCAGAAGGCCTTCCTTCTTCAATCTAGCGCCTACCAAATGACATTCAGAGTCACTAACTACAGCGGGGAGCCGGTGTGTCATTGGTTGAACAAGATTCGCTCTCCTGTCCCAACATGGTCATTGTTGGGCAAACGGCTTGTGGCTCGAATAATGATTAAGACGCCAAGAGTCCTTCGCGACTCGCTATTTCTTTGATCTACCTCCCATTGTATGGTCTCGTGTCACAGCTCAAAGACAGAGCAGCTTACCTGTGTCTGAGTAATGACGCTAACCCCCACTCGTCTGAGCGAAACTGGACTGTCTTTGCCCCGGATACCCTAGACCTGGCTCCAAGTGGATTCGCATCACGTGGTGATACGTTATCTTGACCGGATATGGCATTAGTTCGTAAATGTTCAAGCTTTTACCAACCTGCTTTGTTAATGGCGGGCCAAGTTCCCTAAAGTCTCCCGTTCCGCTCCCGGGTAACTAGTCCCTTGGCAGAGAGCCTCAGCAAATGCGTAATTAACATTAATCAAACACACACGCGGGATCTTACAGAAAGGTTCCGACATGTGCTTATCGAAATTCATTTGGGGAGCTGTGACCGTGGGCACTGGTTTTGCAAATCAAATGATACAATGTGATTAACAATAACACACTCACCGTTGAAGTTGTGGTTAAACAGACAAAATCAAAACAATAATCAACAAAGGAAGTTTCCACCACCGCACACCTTGATGTTTACGAAGAAATATTACATTGTACAATTCGCCTACTAGCCAAAGGCTGCAGCATTATAAGCAATGAAATTTACTTTTATTATCCGTTGGCTTGTGGGCCAAAGCTATCAGGCCAGTCATAAAATATCCTTGCACATTACCGACAGGCGAGGTAGGGCATGGAAGACAAACTAAATCTGAGGTGTGGGACCTTGTTGAGAAGAAGGCCCCTCCCTACACATGTCATGGCAATTGAACTTCAATACCTTGAAAATGCCTTCATCTGACGTTTGGGACATCTCAGGTCGAGCTAGCCAGCTTGCATCATGTCCGAGTTTACGACTTGATTAGTAATACATATGTTGGACTTGTACAAGCAACGAAAGCATTCATAAAGGCTGAATTCATTGAATGAGTCCTTTAGAATTTTTAGCTCAGAACGCAGAGGCTTTCTGTCTCACTGTAGTACATTGTGCAGCAATATAAATGTATATCTAACGCCGAGGCGTGATCGAAACAGGGTTGATAATTATTTTGCAAGGGTTGAGCCCTGCCCTCCAGAATCTGAAAGTTGTCTATTCAACGTCTGTTTTTCTTCGGTATCTGATATCATTTATAACATTTGTTCTGGCGGTTGGTACTCGTGCTTGGAATGTTGTGCTTGCGATCTAAACGTGAAACTTCTAGAAGGTTGCCATGTATCTTTCAACCAAAGGTCCAGACGTGGACTTTCGCTACAATGGCCCGCCTTACAATCAGAGATGATTAAAACTACAACACGTGTGTTCAAGATTAGGGCATAAGGATAATATATATGCTTATCACCAAGGGTTTCCTAAGATACTCAACGGTAGATGCAACAGTCTCTCTCCATCCTTGATAGGCTTTGGTAACCTTCCTCCTCTGATGTTAATCTGCAGTGATTGATGCAGTAGTTTTGGCTCAGCAAGTCTCTCATCGCGCTCCTTTCGCATCGCAACAAAATCCTGCTCTGTTATACTGTCTTTAAGGTGCTTGTTCTCTTGCCTCTGTTCATCCACAGTAACATAAGGAACCGGACCATGTCGCCCATCCGGTGGGTAGTCATGTCCAATCCATATTTTTGTTTGTCCAGGGAGGGTGAGTATTTTGCGTCCGGATCGGTAGATATCTTGAGCACTGCCACCAGGGAAATCAGCACGCGCAGAGCCGATGTCTACGTGAAAAATTGAGTCTCCCACAAATATATTGTCTGGATAGGATTGTTAGTTACGGAAATCTTGATTCCTATACATATATGTATGTAGTAAAGTGTGGAGAAACGGCAAAGAGATCTTCGTAGATCTTACCTGCAACCTTATAGCCGACATGGTCAGGTGTGTGTCCTGGTAGATGGAGAACCTGTGCACTGAGATTCCCAATCTTGAATTGCTCGTCGTCATCCCAAAGCTTGTCAAACGCGTCTTCATACTCCTCTGGTGGTATACTGTAGCGTTCTCCGAATAGCTTTTGCACTTGCTTGATCCGACCACCAATGCAGATGTTAGGCCTGTTTCCTGCCTTGGAAAGCCTAGCCTGGAGATAGGATGCAGCTGTGAGATGGTCGGCATGTGCGTGTGTCTCGAGAATCATGTCGACTTTATAGCCCATCTGGTCAACAAGAGCCAAAAGCTTGTCAGCCGATATTGTTGCAATTCTGTTTTTGCCTGGATCGAAATCCAACACGGGGTCGATAACAACAGCACAAGATGTTTCAGCATCGGCCACAATATACTGCCACGTACCGGTAGCAGATTCATAAAGATGGTGGATAACAGGATTCTCCATGTTGAGTTTGATAGATAAACCTGAAATTCCTTTGTAAGATGCAGGATATATGTCTTGTAACTTGGCCGCTCGCTTACAGACCTTTGTGATTTCCTTCAGATTGTAGGGCCATACGTCCCATACTTATAGGTGATACGTATAAACTTTTGTCTTTAGTGATTTTAGTGCAAAGTTTACCCTTAAGCTGATTCAGACATTGAGCTAATAAATGCGTGTAAGTTAATTAGTTTGACAAACCCCGCGGTGATTTGATAGACCCCGAGGTTATTGTTAGCGTAGAAGTTTGAAACGGGAAAAGATGACGCACTTAAAAACCAGATATGACGCGAGGGGAAGTTTACGACCTTAATAACTGACACCAGCCCGCTGAGATCCATGGAAAGTGCCAATTTGTTCAAGGGAAGCACGAATTATAAACGGATCACCTGTGACATACAGCATGAGAAAAAGATCCTGTCCTTTTATTACTCATATATCTATGGTAGACTGATCCGTCGGTGACTGCTCGCGGTTAAGAAATAGCAATAAAGTTACTAGTGCCTTCCCTGCCCCTGCTACAAACAAAGCATTTGATGACCCAATTCCTGTTCGCATGAACGCACCGGCAAAACTCCCCAGCACTAGCGCTATCAAAAATCCAGCGCGACGATTCCGGGAACGATTTTCTGACCCCAATAGCCTTGGATCAATGACGAGGTCGACCCAGGCTGCCGTCGCCATAGCTGTTGTGATTTCCTGGATTCGAAAAGGTCTCATAGAGGCTACTTGAGCACCCGAGGCAAAGGCGAGTAACGCTAATGAACCCATTGATGAAGGGCTGTTGCCAGATGGAGAATACGCAGGATGTATAATGGCAGCCACAAACGTGAGAAGTGTCTGGATCAAATGACTGGTTATCAACCACAGACGACCGTGTGGCCCAACAAGATTTGCGAGCTGTCCTGTCATAATGGATCCCGCCAGGAACATCCCTAGACTTATGCCCACGTTGGATAAATTGAATATTGAATCATCATGCCCGGCAAGACCCACAGCCAGCACGACAGAATTGCCGGTTTGGTTGGACGCAAAGCATTTGAAATCGGGGTAGCTCACGGCATCTTGGATACCAGTGCTAAAGGTAAGAAGCAGAAGTTGAACTTCAAGTAGAAAGTCAACCCTCAAGGTCGCGGAGAGGTAACAGCGGATTCTCTTTCTTTTTTGTTTATAAGGGCTAGGTAGAAAATGTTGTTCCATAATTTAAATAGTTTGATACGCGTGATCTGAGTACAATAATAAAGGTAAACAACTGGGGGTTCGGTACTTGAGTGGATTAGGGCCTGAATGTGTCAATATCATTCTTTTATAAATAGGCTACGAAGAAGAAAAGGTTTCAGCATATTAGACTAAACCTAAGACTTAGACTGTGACCTTCCAGAAGCTAGTCCGAGGTTTTGTTCCAGCCTACAGAGCTTGAAACCTTCTTGATAGTGCGGGAACTAGGGTGAACGCCGGTCGAGGGGCAGGGAATAGAATCGGAAACTAGCATCGGGGACTAGAATTACAAATCAGACTCAGAGGCAAAATTGATGAAACCATGCACTAAGCTGTAAACAGCATAGACAATCAGTCCAAAACTGGTGACTTGCTACGTGGCTGGCTACATCTAGTCTAGTACTTTTATGAAAGCAGAGCAAACTCACTTGAACAAAGAAGTCAGGGTAGGATCTACATTAACCCGAATGTTTAAAGTACCACTTATGTCATGGATTGACCCATTAGATAAAGCATATAAATAGTTGCATACTCTCGGATTTTAAGAGCTATGTCTTTATATACATATATTTTGCAAACGCACAACTAATCCTTCTGGGTAACCATTTCTTTACAAATACGATTTATCTCCACAATGTGTAAGAAGGCAACATGCAATTCCTGCAGTAAGTCTTGCGCACCCAATGTCAGGCTATGACTGATCGTATGACTATAGAAAAAGCAACATGGTGGGGTTGTGGTAACCACGTTCCTAAGGTCATGTCCGAAATACCTAAAGATAGCTGGTGTACCTGTGAACCTCAGGTAGAAAAGGACGGGGGAAAGTATCCTCCTAAGGGTGAACAACCGGACGCTTAGATTTACCATGGCGGAAGTTGCAGCTCCTGCCCCGGAGAGTTATCGATGTACCAACCGATGGTTTCATCACCGTAAGGCATGGAACGATGTGAAGTAGGATGGTTGCAATATGTCAGAAATGTTCGAGTGGGTTGCTTATATTCAACTTGCGAGATTTTTCCCAAAGGCTCCTGTACTTGCAGAGGCGTCTCAGTCCACCCATGCATTTCGTCTTTCTCTGTGACCTTGTCTGAAGCTTTGAATGTCTCAATCGTTGAGCTTTATCTGTGACATGTGACCAGATTTTTGCGTTGTTGCAGTCCTCGGCTCAGCCATACCGATGAATTATTGTTAATGTGATCGATGTTCGCTTAGATAACATTAACAAAGCAAACACGCGGGGCCTAACGTACAACTTCCGACAGATGCTCAGGGAATTACAAATCGGGCATGATCTACTATATCTGAAATTAGTATTGGAATCTGCCCGTAGACTGCTTACAACAGCAAAGCGAGATATCAATTGTCAATATGTAATATAGGTATCTATAATAACACACAAAACCCCAAGCATGAAAATGCTAAACACCGCATAATAATCCCAATTCACTAGTTAGCTCTATCATTCCTAGGGTTGAGAATAAGTAGCCACTCGTCGCCTAATCTGCACTTTGCAAATATTTTAAAATCTCGTCCCCAGCCTTTTGCCGACCTTCCCACTCTGGATGACGACTTGCAACCTCCCTAGCGGCTTTTTGTATCTCCACCGACTCCGGTCCAAAGAGGGTAGCTAGAATTGCTTCAGAGAGTTCACGCTCGGTCCAACGGGGTTTTGCTTTCTTATTTCCCCAACGTCCGATGCCAAGAAGTTCGACACGATTGGCAAAGTCGTAGCAGTCCGTCCAAGCGGGTAGAAGTACTTGCGGGATACCGGCACTGAATACTGTGTAAGTAGATTGAAAGGTGTCTTGGGCTTGAACACGTACCATAGACCTTCGTGGAAGGAGTTCGCTCCACCATGATTCACAGAACATACGATGTTCTTTGATTCAAGCACAGACTTCGGTTCAGCCACTAGCCAGTCTGTAACACGTGCTCTGTCTTGTTTAATATACTTCTGCAGTGTATCAGTCACCCAAAGCCACTCGCCAAGATACGAGTCTGGCTCTACAGCGTTACACCGTTGATGATCTGGCCTTCTTCCTATCTTCCATAGCACTTGGAGAGGCTTCTCGGTAAAACCCCACTCCTCGTCTTTCTCCAGGACCTTGTTGAGTGCTTTGGCCATTTCATATGCCTCAGTTGGGTTCGACTTGTGATGTGTTCCCAAATTTACGTATACTGTCGGTCCTTTACTCAGCCATGCAGCTAAATCAGGGTCAACGTCTGCGAGGCGAGGGGCTGCGCGTACAATAGGACCACAAGAGGTAAGTTGAGGAGGAATCACGCGAAATGGGTAGTCGATGTCAGGACTGTTGGCCACAAGAATCGGCAGATCTGGGGGTGCGGGCTTCAAGACACCAAGCTCCATCATAGTCATGAGTTGGATTGACTTATCGACCTCCATGCGTAGAATTCCAGTTGCGCCCTTCAAGCGTTTGTCGGCGACCAAGGTATAGCCAGCTACGAAACTAAAGGCAATGTTTACTGGAATGAGATTCCACGGTATGGGATACGGCAGCGCTGAACAGGCCCTAAAATAATGAGTATTCATTAACTTTCAAATTGTTAGTGAAATCACTTACATCGGATATTTCCACAATGCAGCCAGCTTTGGTTGAAGTGGAACAGCAAACTCTTTGATGGTGTTTGGCGAAAGGACCATCCACTTGGCTTTTCGGCAATGACAGAAAGTCAAGCCATGTGTATAAAGAGGCTCAACAATAGTCAAGTCCGGATTCACCTCGTCAAAGATCTTTTGCGTCTCTAAATAAATCGCTAGGTACTCGTCTGGGCTCCAAGGAACCATAACAGCCGGCAGAGTAGCAACGCCTTTAGCCGAATTGACGAAACCCGGAGGCAGCTCTAGCGTATCAAAAATGGCTGTTCCAGGACGCTTTGTCGCTGGTCCCCAGCTGATCCCTTCCACTTGATGGAAGATGAAAGGTTTCGGGATTGGTAGCTTCTGCTGGACGGCTAATGCCTGCATGAAGCTGGAAGCGTCATTGACACCGACTTCCAATTCATGGAATGAGGCGATGTGAATTTCGACATTTGGGTTAGCGAGTCCTATTGCATGCGCTGTCGCTAAAACGACGTTGGCTTGACCATAGTCGCTGTTGGTGAAAAAGAGAAGACTTGGACTTTTTGACATGATGATAAAATCGCAATGGTAAGCGAGAAGTGAACAGGAAAGGTAGCCAAGGGTCCCGGCTTCTATTAATTGATATCCATAGGGATCCTTGTCAAACTTCAGTACGACGTTGGTGCTTATGGAAGAGCCTATTCTAATGCCCTACGACTTGCAAGTCACTCTTTTAAGCCAGTTGGTCGGTAACTCTTATCACACGGGCGGCGCAGAACCTGACCAGGATACAGAAACCTATTGACAAAATTACTTGAATATACTTATACACAAAAGCTTGGAGTAAAGTGCTTTAAACTTTATGGCGCCCTTTACTAAGTCTTGAGTTTTCTAACCCACCTGTCACGGTTACTATCACTGTGGAGTACGCCAAGTCTTCAAATGGAGGACGTTGCTGAATGGGGTTACATCTTTCAATATAGACTCTGGTCTAGACTCACTTTTAGTCGCCGCTTATCCTTTGAGAGATTGAGCTCCGCTGACCATTTTTCAGCTTTTGACATATAATACTACGCAGCATGGTTATCCAATACGAGGATTTCACCGCATCGCACGCAAATGTCAGCCCTACAGGGCGCAAGTGACTCTCAAAAGACTCAAGGTTTTAACAAGCACATCTTGAATAGGCCTAGTGCTTATCCGTACAAAGGCTTCGCTTCTAACCTCGGCAATCCTCGCACCTAACAATTTACTGGCGTCTACCTTTCGTGGTCAACTGTTGGTTCAACCTCTTCAGAACGGCCGGCGTAGCTCTCAGAGCGATCTAAATCAAACGGATTTCTGGAAATTATTCTCATGCTATAATAATGTCCTCCAAGGTTCCCTGTTCCATTGCTTCCATACATCTGTCTCGAAGTCGTCTCATTGCATCGACGTCAGTCCAGTTCTTTTCCACTACGCAAGAATGGCCAACTCCTACCCTCCTAAAGCGGGGGATGTCGCCGATCGGACCTTGCCCAGATGTCGATGATATAAGAAGCAGGAAATTAGCTGCAGCAAGTATATAGTCGTCTTTTTCTCCTTCTCTCATCATCAAGAGTACAACGACCAACTCAGCCTTTTTATCCCTATAGTCAGTTACACGTACTTCGGGCAAATTGAATCTTGCAATGTCCATTTCCGTAGATACATGGAAAAACGAGTCTCCCTCAGAAATGTATATGCCGCCCCAATCATCCACATCGCATGGGTGAAGTTTGAGGCAAGACAAGTGGACCCAACCACCAGTGACCTTACCGAACGGGCTTTCGGAATTTTCAAGATCGACTCTTGCGCCTTTAACAACAGCAAGCCTTTGTGAATCTTGATCACCCATAAACATAACCGGCTCGTTGACAGACGCCCAAGACCAAGACGGTGCTGTGTAACTCGTTGGGGTGCTTCGTTTTGGATCTTCGGCGAAGGGCTGCCAGAGCAGGTCCACAAGCAGATCTTTCCTCCATAAGCCAGCGAGATACTCGTCCTTTGGACTGTTGCCGAGACCCCGCTCAAGGAAGACACGCTCGGCTAATCCCCCGATTGCAGGGAGTTTATCGCTTTCCACGGTCAAGTATCGCCTTGTGTACCTCCGAACTATATCTTTCCAGGCATCCGTAGGGTTGTTTTCTTTCGCTGTCGCCTGTCTGTGTATTTTGAAGTTGTCTTCTCTATCTTTGTGTTCGAGATGACGATCCTGCGGATAAAAGTCCGAGCTGCATTCGAAGTACATTTGCGAGGATGCGAAGTGTATCGTTCGGGGGGATAAATATCGTTCTTGGAGTGCCCAAGAACGCTTTGATAATGGCTCTTCTTCCAGATCGATGATATCGTGAAGAGGGCTGACGCGACTAAGAGGCATTGAAAATATAGCAACGTTGCCGTATATCCCGTTCACATTGAAGGGAACATATGCATAACTAGAGCCTTCTTTTTGCCCTAGGAATCCTTCTAAACAGTTTCTTGACCTAGTAGCGGCGATTGTAAGATATGAGTTTCCGTATATATCGCACATCTGGGCTGACTGGCACACCCAATCGTCATTGCTATCTTGCATGATACAGAGGCTGTCAATCCAGATATAAGGAATATTCAGTTGTTGTATTATCCAAAAGGCATCTTGGAATGTTCTCGGAAATGCTTCCACAGGTAATCCCGCTGTAAGTTGGTGTTTAGTGCTGGTGTTAAGCGTAAGAGGCTGAACAGAGCCCCAACAATGACTAAGGGCTGCATATCTTATGTCTGGAGGAAAGGAAGTGCTAAGTAAGACTTTTCCTCTGTCCAGGTCCAAGTACAATAGACGAGAGGGCTTGAATGTGTAAGTTATCTTATGCTGATGTTCAGTTGAACAGGCTAATAACCATTTCTGAATGGATTCAAGGCCATCTTGTGATCTTGGCGATTTTGGGATGGTACGCCCATGGATGATAGATGCGAATGCGCTACCTAGAGTAGTAATTGACATACTAAGCAAATGTGGATATAAAAATATCACTTCTGGGTCCTGGAATCATCTTACCATCGTCGACGCAAAAGCCAATACCTCCTAGCAGCGCATAAATGTAAGATGGGCCCAATACCATCAGCTGAATCCCTTGGCCGTTCTCAAGGCCAGATAGAAACAAACCTTCCCCAGAAGGCGTTGGCCAATATGATTCATGGCTTATCTCCTTCCTAATCTTAATCATGCCTGCGGCACTTCGCAGTAGAGCTTGGCAAAGATCGCAATCTTCAGCAGCTTGATAAAAATCTTCAAGAGTCTTATGGTATGGGACAAAAAAGTCTTCACAATTATAACAATCGCGAAGAGGTGGACATACAGGGAAAAGAAATATATTCTCACTTTCTTCGAAATTGCCCCAATTGATAGCCTCTTCAGGAGAAAAAGTATCTTTCGTAATCCGCGTCATACCAAACTCCTGCCCAACTCTCAGCCGCATGATAACGGCGAGATCAAGGCTTGAGCAGAGTTGACATAGCATGGTTGTGAGGATAAGCGTGAATTGCAGGTGATTTATCTCCTTTCAATGGCGGCTGTAAAATGCCGCAGACGATGAGATCAGGCAGCCAAGTTGATCACGTGTTAAAACCTGGACAAAATAAATAATTCTTACCCTATGTTTAACAATAGAACAGGGGGTTTAGAATATACAAGATGCGACTAACTGAGATATACAAAAATCGTTTTCACCTTTGTAGTCAAAGTGGTTATATTTGTGTATTTCCTGTCTAACAATCACTTTTACCAAGTTAAGTATTTTCATAGTAAGCTTCCTGAACTGCTTTCACTTTCTTAAATACTAACACTATAAGGTTAACGACAACGGCACGCGCTTGTTGATCAGTCTCTCCCTCCTTGATATCGACATCGCCGAGATCAAAAACAACACCGCGAGCTTGCTGAAAAGCTTGTCTCTTCAGCGCAAGGGCACAGAGATCACCGATAGCTCCGCGCTTTCTTCTCCCATCCTGTAGCACCTCGACCTCAGCATTGGTAGGGGTTGCATTGACTATGAACAGCAAGGGTATCTCTAGGATAAAACTTCACTTTAAAGTATTATTAATTATAACCTTTAGTAAGTTAACTTTTAGTAAGATTAGATATATAAATTATATTAATTACTAAACTTTAATAATAATAAATATATTATGATAGCTACCTAGCTATATATAAAGTAACTTTTTTCTTCTTTAATATTTAACTAACCTAATATAATAAGCTACTTATTAATTAGTTAGTTAGTTAAGACTTTATTATCTGATATACTAAGCTGCTAGTTAGTAAATTAACCCCGGTTCCTACCCTTCGCTGCACACGCTAACTGTCACAGCTTGCCCACTTGCATCGACTATCTTGCCGACGACTGGAATTCTGTCTGTATCGACGGTGGATCGGTTACCGGATTGAAGTGTCCATTCGGCTTTTCGAGGATTGTCCCGGCTATACCCTTAAGAAATTAGTAGGGGTAAAAAATAACATAATGGTGTCCACGTACGTTGCTGTGGTGCGACCCCGATGAACTGGGAGATTGCAAATTCTAAGACAGTGAACAAAGGCAATAGTCGGAAAGGTGTAAGCTATGTACCGCAAAATATGACGAATGGTAGGCCGTGGGCAGAGGTTGTGTGTGATTGGTGCGCTTGCTGTATTGTCTCTTTTTGCCTCGCTCAACAACCGAACCATTATACTATAATTTAATCAAATACAGTTGTTGGTTGTATAGGTGCGCCGAGCATGGCTGAAAAAGCAGGGGCCGAACGTCTTAAAAGTTAGCCCCCACAGTCTGACGGCTATCCATCAGTTGCGTCGCGGGAGCCTTCGGAAACTACCAATGCCACCTATGGTAAAGCACCGGGCAAAGCGGGATAGTAAGACATGTTGGACCAAGGTTGGTCGCCAAGCTTGATTGTAAGTCGTGTGCCGCCTAACATCCCTTGACTATAACGGGACTGAAGGGATAAGAGTCAAGATTGGGGAGCAGAAACGTCCGAACAAACAGCTTATCAGCGGAGCACCTCAGAACGCTAGATTCCTTGCATCTGGATCTGCCCGCCCCAGTGTAAATTCTCTAGCAGGCGGCGGAAGAGCTATGTTAGCCCCATGACGCAATGGCGGGTCAACCCTAATGCCGCTGCCACTATCACCATAGATATAGCAAGTATAACTTAGTCTGTCGCGAACCGAACATTGATCATGCCTTGAATAATGATTAGTGATGAAAGAACAGTGTCTTTGTATCTTGACGTAGGGGCCCTCCATCTTTCGCTCGCCGTATTCGAGATGGCCTAGTGATCTGCTTACTTCTGGGTTCATCAGGGCTGACTTGCACTGTCTTATGAACATACATGATGTTTTCACATTGCTTTAACCGACTAATCCTGAAAAGAAAAACACTTTTCCCAATAGCCACAACCTCGAGGTCGTTGGGTTTCCTGTCATGATAGGGAATGTCATACAATGTGGTAGTCCTTCCATCTTCCGTTCTCAGCTTCAACTGTCTCGCGACTCTTAGGCATGGTTCTCAAAAATGAAGACAACCTCGAAAGCCAAATATCACCCGAAACTACAGCTGATAGTATTCCTAAAATGAGTGCTAGTGCTGTGGCTGAAACGACTGCCCACCATTTCAGCGCTGGAAAAAGATCGGCTAATGGATCAGTGCTCATGGATAATAATGCAGCTATCAGACTTGGCGGTATGAAGATGGATGCCAAAGTCGTGAGATTCGATGTGCTTCTAGCATCGTCAAGGCTGATTGCAGAGTTGACGGCACTGCTCAAGCGATCGATGCGATGCTCGTACTCTTCAAGACGTCCCATGATAGCTGTGTAATCATACTCATACGGCATGATTATTCCAGAGATATCAGGAGAACCATTGAACTGGAATGTCTGGCGTATACTACCTTGAAGCATATGTCGGGCTTGAGGGACCGATCTACGCCAAAAGTGAAGCTTTCTGAGACTTTGTTTTCGACTATCAGTGTTTGGAAAAAAGGAGGGCTTTGCAATCCCCCAGTCGATCTGGTTGAGGCGTGTATTGATGTAATCGGCATATGTAAGCCACTCTCCACATGCCAAGTGCAATAAAGACTGGATGGGCACACATCGTAGTGCACCACTCAAAGTTTCTGATGGATTGTCGAGACAAGTCGATCTTTGCGCCCAGTATATATATTCTTCGAACCAGCTTAGGTCACCTTTTGGCTCTTTCCTTCGTAAGAATGGTGGAATCTCAAGGTCAAGACTAGCGTGCTGGGCACCATCGTAATGCCGATCCTCAAATGGCGGGATATCATTCCAGTTACCATATCCTCGCCAGAGTGGATGTCCGACCTTAGGGGTGGGTTCGAGCAAGAGAACACCTGGATTGTCAAACGGATTAGCAAGGCCTAAGACTCTGATTTAGATTTCAACATACCAACTGGCAAATTGGGAGATAGCCAGAACACCGCACGACTGCGTATATGCCCAATCTTGGCATCAACAGGCTTTGTTTCAAAAGGTTTATCCCTCTTGGGCCACCAACTTGAAGAGCTCTTAGGATCTCTATCCCAAAAGATTTGATTTTGATCTGCGATGATACGCCGCACGATATTAAAACCATTCATCTGTTCTTCGGCTTTATGCAGCTCTGTCTGATCAGCAAAATATCGAGAACGTACCAGACGTATTTGGAACCAGTTTCGCCGCTTCGCGTCGACTTCGAGGATAGGTGGCTCGCGCCATCGATCGCGGATATTATTCCATACATAATCAAGGATCTGAGCACGAAAGAACCTTGGATCAATCCCGAATATACCACCTAATATTTCGATTATGTCTCGAGATAGGTCTTCCACAACAAAAAGGCTAAACCCGTCTCTTTGCGCATCGGCTTTGACACGAATTGCAGCTTTCTCAAGCTTTTCAGATGCAGTAGGATCCGGCTTTGCAGACTCAAAACGTTCAATGGATGGCTTCCCCGCTGTTTTGTACTGTAGTAGGGCTACATTGACTCTGGAGGCCCGAGAAGCCTGTTCAGAACGCCTTACTAGTTAGGTTTAGCCTTGAGAACATCGCTACAACAGAACGCAAACTGACATTTGTTATCCTTTGGATATGTGTATCGCGGAGGTTGATTCGGGTCCATCGTCTCCCCCGGAAATTTGCACCACCGCGTGGGAACGGTACCTACTTCCATGAAGTCGGCAAGGAGCTCGAGTTGAGGCCACCTTGGTATCAAATGCTTAACATAAGAGAGAAACTTTTTTGTCTCGCTGTATTTAGTCAACATCATGTGACCTAAATGGAGCGTTCGAAGCTTACCATGTCCAGCGCGGTCCTTCAAGGGCGTCGAGGACTTTCTCTCGCATATCGTCTTGATACGCGTCTCCGAGCTGACAGTCATTCATCTTGTTTGATGAGTGAAGATGGTGTCCCAAAGCTACCGAGATAGTGATTCAAGATATGTGGTGTTTGTGATCACTTCCCAGTCGCGCATTGAGTAGAAACGGGTTGCAGGTGTGAGCGAATGGGTTTACGCCCGGTTCAAAAGGATTACAACCAATGTTTTGTCATAAAGGCACGTAATGCTTCGCTCGAGCTCTATTACCACCCACCTGCCGAATGACAATTCGTACCAGTAAATATGCATAGAGCAGAGTCACGCACAGTTTCAAATATTGCTTATTGATGAGTTGTCATTGTTTTGGCTTACAAAATAAAAACAACAATGACAGCCAAGACACGGCTCGTACTCGAACCACCAATTGAACGGTTCTATGTGGGCAAGGCCAGCTTCGATCCGTGCTTTTCAACCGCCAACTGCTTTCTCAAAATGCATGATTAAGGCATAGCTGACACATTGCATGGTAGGTAAATATAGTGGCGAACCACAAAGTGGTTGGATCAGTGCGTTGAAACTGACTCTAATCTTTCTTAGGCAAACTGAGAAGAGTACTCCATGATGTTCCTCGTATATCTGCATGCCTCACAATATTTTTCGCCCCCCATCGTCTTCGTCCCGTCCGCCATGGCATCTGCGGTTGGGCTGTCATATCACCATCTACCCCATGTGTGTAGCCAATCAAATCCCGTATCACTGCGCTATTCTTTTCTAGCTGGGATTGTGAACCTGATGCAGCAGAACACGGTGGAATGCTCCCGAAGGTATTGTACTTCCATGACCGTATACACCGGCTGAAATGGCTCTTGATGTGCCGTGGTAGAAGGGATTAGCGGCAGCTCCGGTAGACCACAACACTATTTGATAGGAGGTACTGGTGGTGTTCTTCCGTCATCATTTTTATTCATCAAACACATCCATATGCGTATCGTATTAACGATACACGTCGCATGCACCGGTCATACCATGCTCGCTGGACAGCAACTAGCTCGACCCATCTATCAGTCCATTTCGTGAATCTATTGTCTAAAGAAGCGGCTGTGACCCGGCTGGCTCTGTCATTTTCTGTTTCCCCTCTCTTATCTTAGCCAACACAATGAGAGGATGCTGAAAGTGGTTGGCCGGGCACTGATGGAGTCCAACCTAGCCAGGAGCCCACAGACAGTATCCACGAGTCAATTCGCGATAAGTCGTTGGATGCCGTCGGCACCATATGCTCTCGCGCGGGGTCAATGAGACAACAAGTAGGGTGGGAGGATGCCGACCATGCAGGACTTTGGAACACCTCAAATCTCCCCTCAATTTCAAGGCACAAGAAATTGTCATTTATACCCTAAGTTCAGGTCTGTAACAAATGGGTTTCGCTATTTTAAGAACCTGATACCTTGCATTCTTTCCCTCTCTCAAATCGAATCTGTTGCTTCCATTCCCAAAACACTGTTCGTCTATCTAAGATTCCGAGACGAGGGTCATTGCTCGCAAGCCAAACACATGCTCTACATGGCCTTGGCCGAAGAGGACCTTACCCGTTACTACGAACATTATCTAGGTCATCCTTCCTACAGATCTCATCGATCGACGCACGCTTCAGAAACACACCTCAGATCACGAATTCGATAACCCACGCTCGTCAATTCACTCACAGCGGACGATTTACGGCTCTGCGTTCGCAAATTACGCGGCTTCCCAAAATCAAGATACTCATAGCTTGTACTGTTCTCTTACCTCTGGTCTATGCTAAATTAGTTACTCTTTTTTCTTCTACTACATGGCCGTAGGTCTTACATACACAGTTCGCATATTACTAGTAGGCATCCACTACTGGCATAGGTCTGCCACATCGAGTGCATAACACTGGTAACGCTATGTTACTAGTCATCTGGTGGAGGATAAGGTCTTGGAGAGTAGATGGGGGAAGCTCACTAGAGAGTGTGGTATCGCCAGCAACTCCTCTTTCCTGACATAGGATTTCCATTCTGGGTGATCGATACTGGTTACATATCTTAACTTCCTTTAGACTTCTTTCTATACAAGTTGATGTAAATTCTTCTGCATAATATACTCTGAATTATAGCCAATATTATATCTGATATAAGAAATAAAAGTCTCTATTATTTTGAATATATATCTTTAACAGAAAGGAGATATTTCCATATATCTATACACTATCCTACTTACACTTTCTGGGCACGCTCTTGCAGGTTGTTATCTACTCCCAGCCCCTATACACATACATATACCACTCGCCTGCCCGTCGCGTCGGTTCCCAGATCCTAAGGTGAGACAGTAAGAGTGTCGAGTTCCTTTAATGACCTCACCAAGTCCGTTCAAGACCTACCAGATCGGGGCTGACTCTCCTTTCTTACCAGTCTTCGGAGGATAAGCAGCTACCACGGTTGTCAACCATATAGAGTGACCTAGCAAGATACACCCTGCGGCATACATGACAGGTTGATTGAAAATCTCAGGTAAAACTGCCACCCCCATGCTGAATGGTGCGAATGTCCATATGGCGCAGGCCACATTGGTAAGGCAAAAGCCAAGAGAAAGACCGTTCCGCGAGCCACGAGACAGATATTCGTGTGTCGGTCCGATGATTATGAGAACGTTGGTGAGTGCTCCGGTGAGGAGAAAGCATCCAGGGCCCAAGAACTGGATCAACGACCAGACGAACGCAAACATTGCGAGCTGCATCCAGAAAAGGTAGGTCAAGATGGAAGAAATGGCAGGTTGTCGTCCAAAAAGAGGGGAAAATGTAGCGACGCGGTCTTTCTCGTTGTATATGCTATACCACATGGAGAATATCTCAAGTGTCGCCCACAAGGCTAGCGAAAATGCGGTTCCCACCAAGAACCAATGGTAATCGTATTGCGGCGCAGCCCGGGCGAAGAGGTAAACAAATGTCAATTCGTGGGCTACATATAGGGATTGCATCCAGAAGGGTATTGGGCCAAGACCTTCCCGGACCTGAAGTCTTGTGGCGTAGACATATTGTAGAAAGCCGATCGCAAAACATGCGGTGGAGCTTATCATGACCTGGGTGTTGTCCGGCTGGATCCTCTCCACGATACGTTCATAGTAGTCGATATCCATATTTATGTCGAGGGCTTGAGTGAAGCTGGTAATGGAATAAAAGAATGAAGAGTCTCCAGGTGTAATATTTGGTAATGCAACTCGTACGTGGTAGGTCTTTCAGAGGACATAGGAGAATGTCTATGACCTTTCAAGTCGTAAGGGAGTGGCCATGCTCCGTTTTTATACTAGAACTGAACCCCATATGACTCACGATGTTATTTCAGCACGTTACCGCAGCATGGGGTCTAGTGACCTCTTTTATGGATCCGGGATCAAAGTCACAAAGCCAGAAGGAAACGATTGACAGATGTCTGGGAACAACCAGATACTCGGTAGCTTAGAGAGAAGTTCCTGTCTCTCCCGGCTTGTCGATTCATACTAAGAGTCCAAGGGTTGAGACAGAGAACAGGTCGGTTTAATTCGGGACGTGACCGCCCCAAGTTCGGGGCCGTTCAACGTTCCGGAATCCCGTCGATCAAGGTGGAAGATCCCGAGCAGCAAAGGGCGACACAATCTCATTGGATCCGGTACGGCTCTCAGGTGTGTCTTTTAGTGGAGCTCTCCAGATCTTACCGGGCCAAACCCAACCACATGGACCGGAGGCTCCATTCAGCCAAAGCTTAAAATATACTCCGTAAGTTAATTCTAATTGGTTGTTGTGTAAAAGGCACGGCCGGATTGCAGAAGAGTCTCTAACTTAAAAGTCTTCATCCTAGGTATATTGAGATGATGCAAAGGTATCTCTTGCTTGTTATGTCCAGGATTGATTCGATGAAATCTTATGACTTCGTGTTTCCGGGTGCTCTAGAGCAGTGCCTTCTATTTCTTCTGAAAGGCTTAACCAGGCAGGGTTGGTCCCTAGTGCCTGGCTTCCCGCAAAACTCGTATCGAATACTCGTATCGTGGTACATATGCGGGTTCGGCTGGCATGGTATCCTTAGCATCCCGGATTTTGTCGCTACGAGATTTGCCATTTTTTTTCTGCTTAGTCACGAGCATACATTTATTCCGAAAACACCCTCATCTGTTATAGGGTTCGGGCTGTGCCTCGACGGCTGTACACTAGAGTCTAAAATGCCTCTAATGATCAAATCTATCTGACTTGAAGCGTGTGTGACCGTACGCCGACTAGTATAAATTACGCGGAGCACGTCTGTTTGAGCTTTTCAATATCACTTTTCAAGTCGGTGCACGGTATTTAACGTAGGACACCCTGCGCGGTCTCGAATCTATAAAGATAATCGACTACTCCTGAGTCTAGTAGCTAGACCTCGCCATTGCCTAGGCCTAATCGATGTCTTAAAATATGTGAAAGAAGCCGAAACGTTTTCTAAGCTTTTTCCAACACATATGAAGCAGAGGCTGACTTAAGGCCAGAGGTGTCAAAGAAGATCAATGAACGAACTAAGGCGTGATAAATATTCAACTAGCTCACTATGTAAATAGAAGTATATATATATGCAAGTGCAATATCATTTGCTCATACTCAGACCAATAACTACACGTAAAGCGTATTCAAGACCAAAAGCGCTCCAGTGATTGAAACCCAAAACGTGGACTGGTGTCTGATTGATCCTGAAGCAATCACTGGTGTAGATGGTGCCTCCATAGGTGATGACGAGCTAACGCTGTGTCCTTGCACCTCTCCAGTGGTTGTTGTCTTAACTGTAAAGGTCATTGGAACGTTGTGCTGGTCCTGATGATCAGACGATGGCAGTGAAGTATACACTGGGGTACCAGATCGGTATGCTGAGATAGCTGTCGTAGCGGGCTCGCCGTGTGCTCCATGAGGCTCGCCACCGTTGGGCTCAGGTGAGTCTTGGCCGGAAACGGGTGGCTGGCTCTTGCTATCGGAGGAGGTGCCCTGCGATCCCTGTGTTGGTTGTGCAGAAGGCTTCCCGGTACCTTGTTCTGGCAAAGGAGGCCCTTGCGATCCTGCAGTGGGAGCAGGAACATGATACTGGCCGGTTTCATAGCTAGGCTGAGAGCCACCCGGTGATGCCGGTGTAGGTCGAGCAGCTGTATGAACACCCTCACCTGATGGCATGCCATAGGATCCCATTGTAGGTTGCACCACAGGATAACTGTTGCCGCTAGCATCTACCTGATAGCCCCCAATGCAGCCATCTGGCAATTGAACCACCGGAGGCCCGTAGCTTCCACTGTTACCGTCAACAGTGATATATGTGGCAGTAGTCGATGTCTCAGGGACTACACCAGTGCTGCAAGTGACATATTTCACCATAGTCAGGTAGACAGTCCAGACACAATCAGAAATAGGAGTCTTTGTCGGCAAGTAACCTTCGGACGTTGTCTCCATGATGGTGACCCCGGGAATCGAAGTTGTCGAGCCAGCCTCTTCGTTGTCGGTAGACGACAAATCGACCAGGGGACTTGTATACATTTGGGTCGCGGTGGAAGTTAAAGACGCAGGTAGAAAAGAGACTTCCTGGCTTGTCGCCGAGGCTGAGAGACAGGTGGACACAGAAACGTCAGATGCTGTAGTCATTGACGTAGATTCTGAGAAAATGGTTGGAATTGTTGAAGAAAGTGAGGTTGAAGGTTCCGAAGACTGAGGGGTTGCAGTAGAGACACTCAGGCTCTGATCAGAAGAGGTCGTGGGCTGCATACTGGACCCTGTTTCCGTGGATGTGGAATCGATCGCAGTGATTGGGGATACATCCTCTGTTGAAGCTTCGGTGGTGGTGGTACTGCTGTAGGGCGAGTCTTGAGTGGTAACTCGAGTAGAGACTGTAGATGAAGGCTCTAATGATGTTGTTTGTGTGGATGGAGACTCGGTCGATTGAGATCCGGCTGCTGAGGAATCGATCGTGGAAGGTTGGGTTTCTGTAGCCTCCGTTGATGTAGCGATGGATGAAGTGGTCTCGGATGATGAAGTCTCGATTGTTGAGCTCTCTGTCGATGGGCCCTCTGTTGTTGTAACCTCCACTGATGTAACATCGGAAGTTGTGGTCTCGGTGAATATTGTCTCAATCGATGAAGTCACGAGTGTTGAATACTCGGTTGTTGTAGCCTGAGTTGTTGAAGCCTCGCTTGATGTAGTTTCACTGGATGTGGCCTCGACTGTTGAAGACTCGGTCGTCGGAATCTCGCTTGATGTAACTTCAGTGGTTGGAGCCTCGGTCGTAGTAGCTTCATCTGATGTCGTAGTTGGCGATGCCCGAACAACGGCAACATCATTTCCGTTGAATGCTCTGGTACCTTGATAACTATTGATCAAAGCACAGTCGCCGCTGCCGCTCAAATATAATGCAGCAATGCAATTGCTTTGGTCATCGCATCTGTCCACGCACTCTGAAAACTGGTCGTCATTAGAAAAGTAGGCGAAAATATTACCATTGACGGTACTGGTATCGCATAAGATGTCGAAACTTCTGCCATTGGGACCGGTGTAAATACTGCCAGATAATTCATCGCAGGTTGCAGCCGCCGCCAGATCTGGGATGAGAGACAGGTTCAGGACCCAGAAGGCCCCGAGGCGTTTTGACAGCTTCATCGTCAAATAACCCACGTTAAAGGAAAATGCAGCAGAATACCAGAGGGCAAAGTGAGAGGGTTATGTAGTAATGATGTATCTATTTAAAAGACTTACCTAGATCTATTCGAGGCAAGCGTCACACGATTTTGGATTCTAGACCTGTTTAACGGTCAGGAGAAACAGCTTGCTCGTGGCCAAACCGGCTTAGTATATGCTGCCCATCTTGATCGGATTAGCGACTCTCCAGGGGTTCGCCGATATAGCGACCCGTGTCATGGACAAGCTGCCAAAGCAACGTTGAGTAGATTCCTTCTTTGGGCTAGCGGCGGAAAGATGCAGGGGCTCAGCTGCATTTGTGGAAATTAGTATACAGGATGGGAGAAATGTAGTGTCTTAGCTCCATGTATATAAATTAGTTGACGGTGAGAAATCAATAGTTTCTCTTTTGAAAGGGGTTAAAGAATGTCACCAGAAGAGATACTCTAACGTTATTGAGACTAGCATGCAACTTCATCAACCACTCAGACCTTACCTGCAAATACCCCTGCTCATTGGCCCAACTACCCCAGAGTCAAGCACGGAAAAATAAGACAAGCAAAGCAGGTGTGTTGAAGAAAAATCAGGACTTAGCTAAGGGTATTAAAAAGATTATCACAATCTAGCCTAACTATTAGGTTGACTGTCTAAGTTGTTTAATTAGGCCACTGTGGCCTGCTTACTTTGAGGATCGCCTGACAACAATCTTGACATTTTCAACGACTTGAGCTTTATGAAACATCTAAATTCTTTATACACGCGCCTTGTAAGAAAATCTCTTTTCATCTCGATCTGATGAAACACATTGCAATTACCTCTGGAGCAACATAACTCCGATACAGTTAAACTGTTGGAATGACGAACTGCTCAAACCACAAGAGACAAAATAATTAAGCTGCCTTATATACGTCCATTCTAGCAACTAAACAGCATTGTTACAGTAAAGTCGGTTTTAGAGGAAGATTATTTGACTAGAAATAAATAGCATAGTTTAATAATTTTAGCAATAGTTCTACTTAATCAGAACCTGAATATAAAGTGTCTATATACTTGTGGATGAGACCTTTGGAAGCCTAAGAAGGGCTTTATGCAAAGAGCTATGCTCCTCTTAGATACATGTAATGCAGACATTTTGTCAACAACTCTGATTTCCACAGTGGTGTTTTATCATTCTAAGTGTAGCTCGATGTCAGATTCCCTCTTGGACTTTCATTCTAATTCCAACCATGTCGTATATATACAGAGTATGATTTAGAATTATTTGTAGCGAATCTAGCGCAGTAGCTACCCTGATATACATAATCGTTATAGCTTGTGCTCTCCTTTGCACATGTATTCTTCGTACTCAAGATCAGGCTGACCCTCCCAGTACAGCGTCTCAGGGTCGCTTGAATTCTCAAACGTGTACTTTGCACTCGCTTCAGAGATGAGGACCTTTGGGATACCATTGGCCGCTGCAGCCTCCGCAAGTAACTGGCATTGACTAGCCCGCTCCATGAGAGTCATGAGAAAGCAGGCCTCGTCGACTGTCGTACCAACCGTGAGAAGACCATGATTCTGAAGAATCATAGCCTTACCCTTGGGTCCTACATGACGATGTGATTAGCAATTATAGTGAAGGAATGCAAACCCTCCAGACCTACCCAGGGCAGCGCCGATCTTATCACCTTCCTCTTGGGTGACAACAACGCCTCCAAAGTCCTGAAGATGATTTAAGCAAAATGAATATCTAAATGGAATCAAATACAAACATGATATACAGCCTGAGCATCGCCGTAAAGGTATGCAGCGTCTTGTGTGATCATTTCTATAGGTCGACCGAAGACACTCCATGCCATACCGTGTATGCTGTGGGTATGACATGCGGCGACAACATCTGGTCGAGCCTTGTGGACTGCGCTGTGGATCAGGAACCCTGCAGCATTTGCTGGTCGACTCATGTTTCCTGGAGCGAGAGTTTAAAAATAACACGTCAAAAGGAATGGAGTTGTCATCTTACCTCCGATGGGAACACCGTCATAGTTGACAAGAATCATATCGCTAGCTTTCAACATAGCGAAATGCACTGCCAGAGGGTTCTATAGTTCATCAGCACATTTCTCCTGTACGCCATCCACCAAGTGCTACCACTTACTGTCCAGAAAGTGTGTGGATTCTCAGGATCCCGCACGGAGATATGACCAGCCATGCCGTCCGTATAACCCAATCGTGCAAATACACGAAAGGCCAGTGCCATTTTCTCCAACTGCCATTGTCTTTGCGCAGCGAATGTAGGATGTTTGTGTATTCCGGGGAGGCAGGTCCCCTGCGAAATCAATTGTAAGGGGGTCTTTTCGACTTTCTGCGTTTGCTCTTGAACTGGTGCTGACTGGGTCATGGTTTAATGCTGGCGGCAGCGCTACCGAATCAGGTATACTTGTAGTTCTGTAAAATAAGAATGATGTTAAATAATTGCTAAAAGTGAGAATGCCCTCGGCTACATGGTAACGTGTTTATATCACATCATTTATTAAGACTTGGACAACTATCCGTACATCTATGCGATCGTCGATTGTCTTGACGCGCTTTACCGTTTAAGGAAGTAAAATACGATTACTAAGCCATAGTGGGGTTTAGGGTAGCCAACGAAAAGTGTGTCTGCCTTGAGATGAGATGTTCCGTATTTGTTCACCAAGTTCATTATAGCTCATGGCGAAACAGACAGCATCAATTGTAGGAAAAGGAAGGCTAATACGAAGTGATTATATCGCGCACACCTTGTTTGTGTCAACGTTATAGACGTGTTGTCGCACGAAAAGACACTACCACCCGCCTAACTAATCGAGAAAAGAAAAAAGAACATTGCTGGAAGGACTAATAGGCAACAATTCCAACGAGATACGCAGATGAGTTGGCTCGAATCCTCGCAACTTCGTAAAGGACTAACAAATCGGGTCAAGATCAATACATGCAATCCCCACAATGAAGTTGCGCCGGATTGGGGGCACTCTGTTACTTATCCAATATTAACAAAGCACGGTTCCGTTGATAGAGGTCGATGTTGTTACAGTTATTTCTCCATAGCCCTTGTCTAAAGCTCAAGATGCATGCCATAACTAGGCTTCCCCGTTCACGAATGATACAATGTGGTCGAGACGTAGTCCCGCTCCAATTACTGTCATCCTCGCGCCATCTACCCAAGAACACTTT
Source organism: Fusarium camptoceras (assembly GCA_004367475.1). Classification (NCBI taxonomy): domain Eukaryota; kingdom Fungi; phylum Ascomycota; class Sordariomycetes; order Hypocreales; family Nectriaceae; genus Fusarium; species Fusarium camptoceras. The sequence goes on along the minus strand of QGED01000041.1, from coordinate 141,720 downwards.
TGCAGCCAATCACGGTACGAGAGAGCCGGTACGTATTGTCAGAGATCCATTAAACGACCCGATTCAATATTGACATGTCATCACTAAGTCACAGTTGAGAGCCCCTGTGGAGACAAGAAATGCCAAGCATTCGCGCCGCTTCTATTCCAGCATCCCAAGCAAAAAGCCATCAAGAGTCCCAATCTCAGTCGACGGCAAAAGCCACGAGTTCTCCTCCATCCTCTTGCGTGACTCTTGCCAATGCCCGTTGTGCGTACATGCATCGACTAACCAACGTCTCTTCTCCGTCGCCGATATCCCAGCCAACATTCAAGCTCGTTCTGTCGAGGTCGACCCTGCCTCCGAGTCGGTGAACATTAAGTGGGAGAATGATGCTCCGGGATTTAGCGAGGACCACACTACAAAGCTCAGCTTGGTGACTCTAAGAGAGATCAACGAGTCGGGCTCTCTTCCCGGGCTTGGCAGAGACAGTCACGATCCGCAGGTCCTGTGGACCAAGAAGCCTCTACCAGACTTGAAAGACTTCGACTACGAAGAGTATATGAAGAATGATAAAGAAGTCTACAAGCTCATTCACCAACTGCGAACTGATGGTCTGGCATTCGTTACGAATGTCCCTGGCAAGGTGGAGTCACTGGCCACGATCGCTGAACGCATTGGTCCTGTCCAGGATACATTTTATGGCCGCACATGGGATGGTAGGTTGAAACCCGACGGCCGATAGTCGAATCAAAGCTAAGATTATTGCAGTGCGTACAGTCCCCCAAGCCATTAACGCCGCATACACGTCTGCTGACCTGGGTTTCCATACCGACTTGCTATACTTCCAAAACCCTCCACATGTTCAGCTCCTCCACTGCGTTCAGTCTGCATCTAAGGGAGGAGCCAGCGTCTTTGCCGATGCCTACAAGTCGGCAGTGGATTTATTTCACATGGATCCCGAGGCATTCGAGACCCTTGCAATGATCCCTGTCAATTATCACTACAACCATCCCGACGACAACGTCTACCGCACGACGAAGCCAGTGATTGATCTACGACCGCTCCGAATTGGCGACAAGGTCTATACTCGTGTTCAAGATTACGTTAAAGACTACCACGAGCTCAGCCTCAAGAATGGAGGCTCTGGATGGAGCGACGCCGTGCTTGTTGACCATATGCTGAAGATCAACTGGGGCCCTCCGTTCCTCGCACCATTTTCGAATCATCAAGACCCAATGGCAAGGAAACAATCGGATCCATCTCCTCTGTTGGAACTGAACGACAAAGTGGAGAAATGGCACGAAGCTGCCTCCAAGTTTAATGCATTGCAACAGCGGTCAGAGTACCTGTTCGAGCGAAAGATGAACTCGGGTGACTGTGTCCTGTTCGACAACACGAGAACTCTGCACTCGAGAAGAGCTTTTGACATGGCTGATGTTGGAAAGCCGCGATGGTTGAGGGGGACTTATGTTGATAAGGATTCGTACTTTAGTAGACTGCGTGTGTTGAAGGCTAGATTTGACTAGACGATGGACCATCCACCAGAAGGATTGACAGTTTTACACTTAGACATGATATTCCATAGAGGAGAATTTAACAGTATAAGATATTTTGCCTCTCTCATTTCAAAATCACCTCCGTAATATTACAAGCCACTATTGTCTTGCTAGACCGCGGTGAGCGAAATGATATTGACGGACTTGAGGTGTGCCTGCCACGGCGATAACAGCCAAAGCTAGCTAGATAGACCGAGATGCGGTTAAACTTCGGGGACATCACATAACTCAACATTTTCAGCAGTAAGCGACTCCGCTTCCCCACGACTCATCACGACTGACACGTCATGGAGGCCGATAACGCACCCAAGATCAAGCACACACGGAGAGGGACAACCAAGTCAAGGAATGGATGCTTGAAATGTAAAGCCAGACGAGTAAGTGATGGCGTCTGCCATAAATATATCAAGTCAAGTCTGTTTAGACATTTAACTGTCTGAAAGATCAAATGCGACGAGACACAACCCAGTTGTGAGAACTGTGTCAAGTTAAGATATCCGTGCCCTGGGTATCAACGGCAACTGCGATGGGCACAGAAGCACCAGCGGACTGAGACTTCAATACTCCAAGAGGCGGTCTCTCGACCAGATGATCAGGCGCAAGATCCACCACCTATTGGTCAAGGAATTCAAGTAGGGGAGTGCAATACCCAAGCTAATTCAACGGAGCTCCAAAATTTGTTGGATGCTTTGCAAAATGAACCACCTTACCTGGGTCATGACTGCAACTTACCCTGGCTGACCGAGGCCTCGCCATCCCTGCAAGACACAGGCCATGATATCTGGGTACATCATGTTGAAGAGCCTCTGTGGAACTCATTCGATATGTTGGAAAGGCCTGGAACTTCACAGCATGACATGACATTGATCTCCAATCCTGGCATTGTACAAGGACCTGTTCACGTATCAACAACACTAATCGAATACTGGTTCCGATACATCTGTCCGGTCCGATCCACGTTCGATTCCGAGGTAAACAATAACCGATCTTTGGCTCGAAACTCATGGGGTACATCTGAGGCCGTCTTTTACACAATGCAAGCCATGTCGGCTGCCTGTCTTACAGACACTATGCCCCACCTGAGTGAAACCCTACCGACACTGAGAGAGCAAGCGACTCTCGCTATTACCCAGGGAATCTCTCGAGTACGAAATCTAAGAGTGGTCGGGGTCACAGCTGATCTAGTCTTTGCTGTATTGGCAATGGGAACGTCATCGCATTGGGTTACTCCGAATTCGGACTTTCATTGGCTGGAATCAGCTAGAGAATTGCTTTCAATCTGGAGTGTTGGGATCTCGGCGGCGGATGCTCTCCTTCATGCTTATTTCCGTCAAGCTCTGGCCTACTGGGAAATGCTTCTTACAGTAGTGGGCCCTGGTTCAAACCCCCCGAATCTCGAGAAAAGGAGGCGAAAGTACCAGGGCAGACTTCGCCAGGCTCTGCTACTCGAAGCCGACAATTTTCATGACACATCATATGACAATTCATCAGTTAATTCGGATTTCAAGCCACTAGGGACCCTTCCAAACTCTTGGTGTGGCATCTCGAACGAGGTCGTTGAAACTTTCGGCCAGGTCTTGGCTCTGTGTCGAAGCTCGTGCGAAAGGAACCATGATAAGGCAAATCTTACTCTTGACACAACTAGTAAAGCTCTTTGTGACATAGCAGTCGCACACGAACTGGAGAAAGAGCTTTTGAGTATGGACTTTGACACTATGGTTCTCTTGGAGGAGGTGCAGGGCTTTTATGTCGACACGTTGGATAGTAACACCCCCGTATCACATCTGTTACAGACAGCCGAGATATATCGAAAGGCTGGCTTGCTACAGCTGTACCTAACCTTTGATGATCTCATCGTCAACACAACCGGTGGGTGCAATAGGTCGACTAGTGCCGGTGACGCAGCGGATGGAGAATCTCGATCGAAGTCGCTCGCTGACTTAGCTCTACAGCTGGTGGGTGGACTTGAAAAGATTCCCGTTGAATCAGGTTCCAAGTTCATTCATCCTATGTTATATGTTTCTGCGGCCGCGGGTCTTAGGTTCGACAAATCTTTCGACTTTCACTGTTCAGGTATATCAGACGCAATCAATTCTGATCCGTCTGACTCTTACGCTTCACAAATAAACTGGAGTTCACTTGATCCGACGCCAGTACAATGTCCGTCTAAAAGCTCAGATACTGTGGCCATGTTTGTTCCACAATCTATCCTCAAGGTTGCTAACGCAAGGCGCCTTGTCTGGTCAAGGCTGAGCATGATTCGACACGCTTTGCCGTACAAAGCGAGTGACAGCTTTCTATGTCTTGTTAGAACCATATGGTCAGAATACGATAAGGCACAATCGGATACGTCGACGAAGCAATGGTTCAGGATTTTAACCCAGACTGGTCTAGAGATGCCTCTATGATCTCAGTTTTCCTCTTGAGCATCATGGCTCTGATGTAGTCAACATGTCAGAAGGGTTCGCTGGTGAAAGGGCAAGAGACAAGATGACTTGGCTACCTTATGCAAGTTTAGACTGGCACGTAAGCACCTTGGCCTTGGGGAATAACTCCTCTCCTACCCAGATGTCAGTGCCATGTAAAAATAGAACTCTTCGGTCATCAAGAACAGGACTAGTCTATGTCACAAAACGTTCAACTCTGTCTTTAGTGGAATCAGCGCGTGGTGTAAAGGATTTCTCAAGATCCATCGCCACCCATTAACCTCAAAGAGAATTCCTACTGATTTGCATCTAACGTTTGACAGCTTTAGTCTATAATAAAATAACTACTGTAATCTTAAGAGACTATTTTCTGAATTTAGCTACTATTTCAAGAAACAGCTGTTGACTTTGTCAAAACTGTATCTAAACTGTGAATATAAGACTTTTCCTTCACCTTTTCTCGGACAGGTCTGTCGAAGAATACTCGTGTCACCTTCCCAGCCTCCATATGCGGCACCGAGCGGCAGATGTCGCCTACAACATCTGCATTATTACGGTAGGCATTTACTACCGTCTCGATCGGCGAGACATACGCAGAGTTGACGTCGCCCGGGGATCCATCAGTATTCTTCCGAGGGTAAACGGGATGAAAGATGGTGGTGTACTGGCGATTGTTGTGATTAAACCCCAAGAGCTGGACAGGAAGCTCAGCGAGTGTGTATTTCGTGAAATTCTCAAGTCGCTCCTCAGTCAATGTGGCGACAGCCAGGCGACGCTTGATGTAGAACCCCGAGCTTGTCCGGAGTTCTTGGTCGAACTGGTTCCGGTATTGGTACATGATGCCATGAACCTTCTGGTAATCATGATCTTCGATCTGAGACCAGCGCAAAATACTGAGGTTGGCTAACAACTGGTCATTCTGCTTGAGGTGCTCAAACACGTTGTTCAGAAGCGCATCCATGTTATCACCCTTCTTGATGGCCAGTCGTTGAGCTCTGGTAATAGTCATGTTTCGCGGTATCATCATCTCATACTTGTGAATTTCGTCACAAATCAGGAAGACGATGTCGCGAAACCTTTGCTGAAGGGACTTGATAAGATCGTAGATGTTGCTTGGGTCATCAAGGGGAGTTTCTCCGAGACAGATAGCCACAGCGCAGTGGCCACCAGCAGCAAATGGTTCAAGATCGAGATGGTACATGATGGCTAGTATGTTGTTTGGCAATCGAAGTTCAAGAAAGAGATGTTATCGGGAACTTCCAACACATAGAAACATCAGCAAGAGGAACTCTTTTATCCCCCAATATTGTGGGATTCGATACCTGAAACTATTGAGGGGTCAGTTTAAAGTTAACATGGATCATCGGGGGAAGCATTGGATACATCGTTGAAAACCCATGGTCGCTACTCCACATGTTGGTTCAACCCTGTTGCATCCTTCAATTCATGAGGTTCTGCTTAGCTGACGATGTAGTATTTAATTGTCATCTAAACTGTCATATCCATTGAACGTCTCATGCAAAGCTGTAGAGCCAGGCCGCCTGGCAATTGTATCAACCGACCTTCCGCTTTCAGGTAGAATGTCATTGTAAGGTTTCATTTAAGCCCGTCACTACGTCCGTATCAATGACCCATAACCTGATATGATGGTATAATCGGACCGTCCGGAAACTACGGTCTAGTAAGCGAAGAACATTACTCCATCAGTGATGTCACGCTGTTAAGGAGATCGGGGTCATTATTGCTCCGTTGATTAAAAACTCACTTTTCCAAAACGTTGCCGCGGGAAACCTTGCTTGTTATTTTCCTACAGCATGACCTGCCGGGCAACCACCTTGCTTGTTTGTTGGTCACAAACCTGGTTGTCTTAAACTTGGCCGACCGCTGTATCTGGGATTGATTGCAGACATACTCCCTTCTATTTGCCCCCTTTACAATACTATTCCACATCGTTAAGTTTCTATGTCGGCCTTGTGAGGCTAAGGAACATTTGATGAGCCACAAAATTAGCATTGACCCAACCAAGGAGGCGTCAATGCTGACTGGATTGTGAACGATATTTGCAATCTCTTCCATCCAATGAACTGACTGTTTAGTGAGACGTCTTCATGCTCAGCCAAGGGGCTACCGCGCCAGTAAGTAGTTAATTCTCGGCTGCAAGACGCTTCAATGGTGCCTACAACAACTTCAACCTTGGTCACTGTATTCATCGCTTGAGTCTTTTCGTATACAAATACTGAAGTGATCGGATAATGTCAATTATATTATTATGTTGTATTAGTAAGAGATCCCAACTCCACCCACTAATAGACCAGCTATTTTATTCCCTATAGATCAAGCAGAACCTCTATTGCTCCCCAGCCGTTATTTGATTAGCAATAATTACGCTTCAGGGCGCGGGACATATGGGAAGCTCAATGTTATGTCGCTTTCTGACTCGCATATACTCTTCCTCCTCCCATTGAGATATTTTGAAGGGTGAAAGATATTGAGACCGATGCTAACGAGAAACATCGGAATAGCATCGAGGACATAAATATATACCTCTTTAGACTGGAGTTCTCCGTCACGTCCCTCAATGTACTCAATCATACGGAAAAGCGATCGGACAAGAATGAGCGCACTTGCAACGGAGATGATGACCATGAACTTTTGCCAACCATAGGGGTGTGTTTTGGACTTGGTGAGAAACAAGAAGTGGAACGATGTTGCTAGCACAATAAAGACAGTGAAGAACACAAGCTGGACCATTATGCCAGCAATTACGATGCTTTCTACTGTGGTCTCGTTGTCTGCGGTATCAACCTTTGCGAACTTTCCGCCGTCTAAAAGTTGTTAGCTATGGCTATTGTAGTTGAACAATATGCAGACGCACCGACCGCTTGTAGCGCAATTGATATTATGTCGCCAGCGAGGAAGACTTTAGTCAGCCAGTTCGGCTTGAGCAAGGAAAACTGCTCCCCCTCTAATTTTTGGATGTATCGTCCCAGGCCCATATAGATTGATGCAGAATAGCATGTTGGTCCCAGAAGAAGAAGCGAATTTTGCATAATACAAGGAGCAAGGGTGTAGTCAGGAGCTTCCCATGCACTGACTGCGCGGCTTACAAAAGCGATAGCCTCGACTGATGAGTGACCTGTTAGTTGATGGCTGGAATGGGTAGAACAAAAAGGCAAACTTACACAGTGAGCCAACTACAAAAGGCACAAGAAACCATGTTCTTGTTCTGATGGTTTGAAAGAGGTGGACAGCGAATGACAGTATGAAAACGACTGCGAAGAAGGTTGCTACAGGAAGGGAAGGTTCATAATGATAATAATTCACCATTGTGTTTGAATTTTCAAATGGCAGGAATCAGGTCCAATATTCATACAGCCAAACGGGAGTTTTAGCTACCATTGCAGAGGGGCATTCTTATGTATTTCGATAAAATGAGGAGCTACCTTCGACCCGACCTACTTGGGCCATCGTTTCTAAATTGTTTTGTTTCAAAATAGAAAACTGTCTGACATTACGCATGCCCTGCCACCATACGAACGGAGGGTTATCATACTGCAGATCAAGTATGTGGGTGTTTCATTCTTACGGATGCTCTGATTGGTTCTCAGGGGGCCACGGAATTAAAATGCCGGCGCCCTTGTCGGAGGTTTATTTTAGTGCTGCAGATCCATTTTCCCCTAACACTTCACTACTGAAATAGGCATAATCAAAGCTTCAGGTACAACCGCTCGGCCTTTGGATAAAGGGTAGCTAAGGAATGTCTGACATTAGCTGTACTCACCAGTCTAGCTCTGCCGTGATTGCCATCGTTATCTGAGATACGGAATATTTTTCTTATCTTAGTTATCCTATACCTTGTTTAGTTAGTTACGAGCATAATACCCTGGATATTTTCAGCGGTAAATTACGCGACGACTACCCTGAAGCCCAGCAAATAAAAATAAATTCGCATTGTCAAATAAGACCAGTAAAGCAATGGTTATTCAGGTGGATATTGATCAACAATGGCTTTGACGAGTCCTTTCAATTGATGTGTGCATATGCTTGTCAGCAAACGCTTGACGAAGGTCTCCGATAAGCCTACAGCTTATGATCAGGGAAGGAAAAAACTCAAGCCCACTTTGTTCAGTCTTGCTCAGAATCTCAATGACGGTTGGGAATCGACGCCAGGGTCTGCGATCCATACGTCATCTGGGAAACCAGCCAATTCAGATCCCATTTCCTTGAAAATAATGTTCGAAATGGTATCTAGGACTGCAGTGGCTGAGTGAGACTTACTGCTGACTGTCTCAGCCTTTTCAGTGGTATCCACTAGCTTCGGCACTTCTTTCCGAGGTGTGGTAGGAGGAGGCCGGTCTCTTAGTGCTGGAGCCTCCTAGCAGCTGATCAAGTAGAGTGTTTTCAACCTCGTGGAACTGGAACGCCAGCACAATGCATGATCAGCTTGTACTTGTCAAAAATGTAAACGTCACAGGCCATTGAAGCGCTCCCAGCCTTCGTCACGCGAGCATATGTATGGTATGGTTTTCCTAGCTCAGGAATGGCCGTCTGTTCGAAGCTGCCAAAGCTGTCCATTGAACGTCGTGCTTAGGTTCTCACGATCAGGGTTCTAATTCGCCACAAATCCGGCGAGATGCAAAAGAAGTTTACCCCAGTAGGGTGAGGCAACGAAGTTTGTCTGAATCGGTGTAGTATGTAGAACTGATTCGAAGCTGCTAAGGCTTAGGCTGAATCTAAAGACAAAGGACTTGATCATTAGAGCTTTAGCGTGACCTACTTTCAGGGTACAGGGTAGGGTAAAACGAAAAATAAAGAGAAAAGAAAAGAAAAAGGTTATAATGCCCTGTGGAAAGTGTAAATATATTCACGAACCTTATCTGATGGCCCCTTTCTCAGACATTATGGTTTCCCTAAAAGTGACGCAGATAATCGAACAACTGAAAGTTCATCGTTTGTATAGTCTGGCCTAAACTTAAACTGAGATATAGTTATAAAGTCCGCGCGGGGCATCCTGTCTTTTCTTCTTTTCCCTCTAACAATTCAAGCCTCTAGAACCGACGTCAGATGACCGGCCACCCTTTGTTGCAAGTAAAACCAATGAGATTCGATGCGCGCGACCTCCACCACCACTTGAAACCAAAGTCTACTGGACCATTCAACGACAAAGATGAGAAACTTCATTACCGCCGAGGGTTATATTGTAAAGTACTAATTAAAGCCCGAACCATTCATGTTGCAGGGCCTCTTCTGCGCTGATTCGCTTCTCAGGCTTGTACTGAAACAGCTTGTAAAGCAGATCTGCCAGTAAACTCTGCTCTGAAACAGGCGTCACCATCGACTTCTTGGGTCCCTTTTTGTAATCTTCCCCCGAGTCGAAGATTTCGACTGGCTTACTGAGCGCCACCTCAAGAGACCAGTCTTCCCCTTTTCTGAGCCACTTTCCGCTTTCATCGAAATATACTTCGTGGCCTTCCCATGCAGTCCACCACTCTTCAGGGAACTTGCCAAAGAACCTTACCATCTCCGCCAACAACTCATCGTTGTCGTAAATCATGTAAAAGAGCGGTATTTGCTCACGGATCTCAAAGATTGTGCATCCAAGGGCCCATAGGTCACAAGCCGGTCCAACCGCGTCTGGAAGGTCTAGCAGGATCTCTGGTGGAAGATAGTTCTCAGGCATGCCAAGCGCCTCTGGTGAGGAGGAAAACGTGAACGATTCGCCGAAATCGATTACGCAGATCTTGTCTGTCAAGAACTCGTTTCCGAGCTGTGACATATCTGCGCGCGGGACCAGGTATTCTGGGCAAGATGAAGGGAGCTCCCCTGATTCTGTCTTCACTGAAACCTTTGTGGGTTGTCCGATCTTTGTAAGCAGCTCATTCTCAGACAAATGGTCCAAGCTTTGAAGCTTCACTAGAATGTTTGCAGGGCGGAAATCTTGGAAAACTCATGTAAGTAATAAATATTTCACGGATTCTGATTTGAACTCACCCCCGTGGCATATCTGATTCTTGTGCAAGAAATCGAGTGCCTGTGTACTCTGACGGGCAAATCTCCGCAAGGCAGAAGCTGCATCCTTGTCGAACAGTTCCCATAAGTCCGGTGAGGTACAAGGCCCTAAGACTAGCAGCACTAGACAATAGTGAGCGCCGTTTGGTCCCTCCAGAGAGAACTGATCCAAAGGAGTCGCGATGTACTTCGCACCAGGATGAGATTGATCCAAATCAGCCAGGGTGAGGTCGGGAAGATCGTCTGACTTTAGCTCACTGGCCAAGACTTTCAGAGCGATATAACGGGCGCCCACCGTGTCTCGACAAAGCCAAACTGTACCGAATCCTCCGTGGCCAAGCTTGTGAATGACCTTGTATCGATCAGAAGGTCCAAGGGTATCCCCGAGGCGAACGGGATGATAACCTCCATCCTGATACTCTTCCAATGATTCTACTCCCTCTTTTGAACCGTCGAGGTAGGTACCATGCGAGGTTGCCGGTGCATGATCAAGAAGAAAGCTGTAGCGATTGTCTGGGGACTGTGGCTCCTCGGAAGCCTTCAAGTCTTTTGAAGACATTGTTTTATGCGAGCCCAGGTAGTAGAAGTCCGATGAAGTGCTTTTGAAATTCTTGTGAAACGAGTCGAATCGGATACATGTGTGAAAAGAACCCGCGAGGCGGTGGTGATGAAGGGTGAGGGAAAGCAGAATTCGAGGGATGTACTGACTTATGCTGACATGTGAACGTTGAGCAAGCATCGATAGCATCGAACAGTGGAAAGAAAGATTTGGCCAATGTATGCGTTCTTTGTGATGCGATCCACTCGTTTATTGCATAGCAGGGGCGGCTTTTCTTCCATGCCATTGGTTGAGCAAGGCCCTCGTGATTTGTACTGGGGGTAGTTGGTTTACGGTCTGTTGGTTTGTATTCTGTTGGTCGGCCCTAATTTGACATTAGAACAAGATCATCACCAACATCTGCGGGGTTCATTTCAAGGATTAAGATGACCAGTTGCTGACGTGATTGCGCAGCAAGTCAAACTTGGTGTTTCTATTTTTCCTTCGCACCAGAATACAACGATCAAGATCGTATGGCAGATCACAATGTGTCTTCGTCTAAAGGACGCAGGATAACACTAGATTTCCTATAAATATGAAGATCAATGCTGCTTTACCAATCCCAAAAAATATCATACGCTGAATTCCTAAGTTAAAGAACATTTACTATTCCTCTAATTCCATACAGCTTGTTGCCCTGATCAGCCATGTCATGCAATCCCAATTGGACAATTCATCGACAAGTTGAGACGGGAACCAGACAGGACCCTTCAGTAAGAATATCCTGATCGATCTGCATGTTCGTCGATATCAATACTGTTAGATTTTGTGGCTAATTAGGCCTCCGCAAGACCAAAACCGAATCATTGGCAATGAAGAAGTCGCCCACGAACTCGTTCCTTGCGAGTATACACATATATGGATAAGGTATGGGCCATCCCCTAAGCACGAAATTCACCTTTTTAGGTACGAGGGTATCGCAGAACCTCTTACGGAAGAACATTTAAGACATCTTTTGAATTGTGGAGCTTATGCTGGTACGATGCGCTTTCTTGATCCTGCGACCACAGAACGACTTGTGTGACCGTAAACACCCGCAGGGGAGGGCGAAGACGGCAAATGGTTATTCATTGCAAACTAAACAGTAGATATACTAGAGGTTGAAATGTACTGTAGATGGCATTTCTAGCTATCACCATTAATCCAGATTTTGCCGTGTTGTGATTTTAGCTTAGCCCCAAGGTTTGTAACTGGCGAGGTCTTTTATTTCATAGCGTTTGAACGTACAAAGTCTACTTATTCAGCTTCCGGAGATCCTGCAATTTGACAATAACAAGAACAAGCTGGCAAGCTGGCAGCTTTGCCCACCCAGAATGTATCCACTGCCCACACATAAGCCTTCCAAGTTGAACTAAGAAGAACAATATCAGCAACCAAAACTGAAATTATTAAACTCAACGAGCTTTTGAGCTTCCTAACTTTACAAAGATACGAAGATGACAGGACTGAAGGTGTTACCATCAGATCGACGTCTGGAAAGTCTGACGATTTGAAGGAATTGTAGGAGACAGCGTCGTTTATCCCCCAACCAAAAGCTTTATCCTCGAAGAGCTTCTCTCGTGTCTCAGATAGCCCCCGAGTGAACTCCTCCAGTAGTTTTGGTTCAGCAAAAGGATTAGGCATCTTCTCTTCATCTTGTCCCAGATCTGCCAACATTGCAAAATATACACTTTTCGATAACGTATTAGCAGACCTCCAGAAGTCAGGCATATGTAAGGGTCCTTTGGTCTTCGAATCGAGATCAGTGATATTCCTCTCCTGGCAAAAATCAAAGTTGGAGATAACATCAGGGTCGACGTTGCGGTTGAAAAAACATGTGATTCCGAAAAAGTCACCATCCTTATCCATAATCTCAGCTTCGGAGAACGTGTTCCGACCTTGTTCTGGCTCTTTTCGCCAAAACTGGACATTGCCATTAAACCAGCGATTATCCTGCTTCTTATTGGAGACGGCAAATTTCCACATAACATCTGCCCAATAAAACCGCATCATAGAATTTGCCCAATACAAATTTGCTTGATGTGTTTGGTTACTATCCACAAAGTAACGCATGCTATTCTGAGGAGATGGGACAGGGTCATAAATAACCAAGAGATCGAGGTATGTTCGACCTTCGTTCGTCTCGAAGTAGCAGCTTGCCTCACCAGTAACTGCCCCTCCCACAGGCATCATTGATATCTGGCCTGGAGAGCGAGTAGTTCTGATGTCGAGATCCGTATAAATCCGGGTAATGTTACATTGCTGGAGAGGTTGATTGAAATACTCCAACATTCCCATTTCAGTTGTCTCGCCATTTTCGTCAGCCTTCCAGACCCTTTGCACTCGAAATGGAAGAGCGGTCTTGTTTGTGTAAACTTGGCTTTGAAGGGCGAACAGAGAACTCTCGCAGGATACTTGGGTTCCAACTAAGAAAGAAGGCCAATTCGTGAGCCAGTCGCGTTGAGCTAACGTTTCATTTGGATTGGTAGTCGACTGGGTGTATTGTACATAGCCCTGAGACGCCACGTTCAGAAGAGAAAACACGACGGTAGCGATGATGCCTCCGATGAGGGCGATGGGAGAAAACCATCGATAGGGATAAGGGCGCGTTAAATTATAGGAGTAAAAAGACTGATACATGTCTGCTTTGTGATTTCTTATGGGATGCTGTGTCTTGTTGCTGGAGAGTTCCGGTATTACACGATATTTAAAGTTAGACAGGAAGAATAAGGCTGAGGCTTACGTGTGAGAGCACCTTCACGGCAAACAACTGGCAGCTGTTGGGGGCTAAGCATGTTACACGATTACATGCATCTGGCTGAGCTTTTTGATTGGATTATGGTGAGATTATAGCTGCTATTTCAATCTATTTACAGCCATACAGTCAGATCGTTTTCAATTAGTCGAAGAGAAGGTAAAGAGATGGTATTTGTATTATTTTACCCCAACTAGCTTGAATGCCCTATTATTCAAAGGTTGTGTGAAAGTTATATATAGAGGCTTCGAAGTTTAAAAATGTATTCTTTCACATTGCCTTATAGAAATAACCATGTCAGGTAGATGTATATATAAGTATTAAAATCTTAAGATGTCTGTCAAGTGGACTATAGAGAAAACTATGAATTACGTAAAGACCGAAGAATGAGAGTATGCAATGGGGAGCTTAGCGGTCTATTGTAGCGGAAAGCTATAACCATTGCCTATCTATTGTGTGACAAGGTCAGCTAGCTTATCTAAGCCACTACGCCAAAAGGCAGTCTTACCTCCCATAACTGTTATAGCTAAGCATGGGTAACTTGTAGAGGGTTATCCCCCTGTAAGAGGGACCTCTTAGGACCCCCTTACACATTGCCTCCATTTGTCAGCTTTCCACAAGGGCCGTTACTAAAGGTCCATGGAGTAGCAACAGTCGATTTGGTGTAGTAGGTACCCCAGGGTAGTTGACCATTGGCGCACTGGGTTGCGTCTACAACATTGTAGTGCCAGCAACTTCCACTTGCTCCTTGGGCAATAAACAGGCTCATGGCACATTTCGTTGCTTTCATGCATTCGGCGCAACATGTATAGCTATTCTGAGGGCCAGTGACAAGTGATGCTGTCTGATGAGGCACGGTGCGGACAACATTTTGAATCGTGTTGCCGCCATTGGCATAGTCCAAGATGTTTCCTGCACTGCAGGCTGCATAATATGGTTCACCGGTGGGTAGGACTGACTCGACTGCGACTACAAGATGTAAGGATATAGACCTGGGTGCAAGGATATGATGGTACTCACCAATCTCGGTGATAGTAGTTGTTTCAGTACGGTCAACCGTTTCCGTAACGGTAGGGGAGACAGTCTCGGTCTTAGTCTCTGTTACTTTGGAGGGATATTTTGTCTCAGTGATTGTGGTAGTGGTTCTGACAGCCTTCGTTTTCGTCTTCGGTTTCAGAGTGATTCGAGGTCCTTGAACAGTAGCTGTAGTAACTTTGGCTACCTTGTTGGGAACCCTTTTGGCACAGTCGACCTTTTGAGTAACCAGCAATCAGCAATCAGCAATCAGACGATGTACCCGGTAAAAAAAAAAAAAAAAGAACAGGTCTGGAACAGAATCCTGTCGGTTCAGCCGCGCTTACGCTGGTTTTTACAGGGGTCTTGCCACCAACAGTCTTGATATTCCACTGCCAAGCACTATAGTTCGACAAACTAACGATTTTACCTGGCGTGTTTGTTGGGTGAGGCGACAATCTACAGTATATCTCCCCTTGATTTAAAATTCGCCGTCTACCTCGTTTCTTAGGTATCATCCTTTGTGCAACCTGTTTCTGTATTAACTGTGAGGATGGTTGCTATTAAAACCATTTTGCTCTTCTTCGCCCTAGGCACTGAGAGTCTCGTCGCGTCTCAGACTCTCATTTGTCAGAGCAAGCTCGGAACAAAGAGTATCCCTTCCAGCAAGATTCCCCGAGCTACAACCACCCTCCACAGCAGAATAACAGTGCAGAAGAAAGTCACTCGCAAGGTCAACGTCGTAGTCATTCCTAGACCAACTACTACAACCTCTACCCACGTCAAGACAATTACGGAAACCACACAGGCGGATCCTGATGTCGAGACTGCCATTGAGACGAAGACAGGTACGACTCTCACTGTCAATTGTTGAACATAGGATCCTAATGTCAATTCTATAGATGTGACGACCACCATTGAAGTTCGACTTCATACTACGACTTCAGTATCAACATCCTCCAGGACAATCACAAGATATACCACCACAAGCATTATTCAGGCCCCAGCTGGCTTCACCCCCGCTAAGGGCCCAAGATCAAAGCCCGAGATACCCTCAACACACTCAAAGAGAGAGCTGCAGCTGGAGTTTTCCCAGCTGAACTTCAGGCAAATCCTCAGTATGTTCAACACGTCGACTGTACAAAGAAAGTCCCAAGTACGTCCATAACGGTCACAACCATCACGGTGGAGGGAACCCGTGTTACCTCCAGCCCAAAGACCAAAACCAAAGTTATCACATATTCTACGACCACAACTGAAACTGTTTATCTTCCAAAGGTGACAGAAACTTCAACTGAAACCACTATCTCTACCGTCACCGAATATGATGACCGCACTGAGACAGCTACTGCAACTGAATCAGGTAAGTCCATCTTTATGTCGCGGTGACACTATAATAACATACAGCCCTAGTGATAGTTGAGAGCGTCATACCAGTTGACTACTACACGGCTTGTGGTGACAACAATATGCTGAGAACTGCCAACGGCGGTAATGAAATCAGTACCATTTCCCCCAAGTTCACCATGAGAATTAGTCCAGCTAGTGGCGTCAAAAACGCTTATGACTGCTGCGTGCTCTGCCAGCAGACAGCTAGCTGCCTTTTCACCAATTGGCCCGCGAACTCTGTCTGCGCAATGTACCTCCCTCTTTCAAACGATTCCTGCAGCAACGGGCAGCAAGTAGCTGCTACCTATCTCACCAGTGCCACCACTAGCAATGATTTTGTTTTGAGTAACGGTCAATGCGGCAGGGTAGCTAATGGAGCCCAGTAACCGTACCTGGTTTTCAGGCGGTTAGTGATTATTAAGGGTTGTAATTCGGGGACGAGGGATTTGACAAGTAAACGGTATAAAGAGGAAGCTAAACAGCTTTCAGACATTGGCAACTTTAGAATCGTGTTACATAGCGTCGAGCGATGAATTTTACAAGAATTTAGGAGTATGAGGAGAATCGAGCTGCATAGTATTGGGTTGCAACGGTCAAGAAGTAATTATGCTAGCCCTTACATCTTGTCCTACTAGAACACACCCAGACTAGGGCTGCATATCAGGCCTCCCCAACTACGTTCTAGTGACCCTTACGAACCCGAGTGATAATTCCACCCGATGAGATGAGCTTTCCCAAATCAGTTACATGACATAATCATATAGATAATCTAACCGATGCGGGTTAAACGAAAGTAGTAAAGCGGCGCGGGTCAGCTTACGCAGACTTTTGTGGTTGGATTGCGGTACTACTAGTTAGTGACTTCGGAATATGGAGCAATATGAGAAGAATTGCCATAGAATCTCTCCAACGAATTAGACAATTTCATCGATCAGGGTGTTTGAGGGACTGTGTCCCGCATAATAAAATGTTGTTTTAAATATTCCACAGAATTTATTGCAAACCTACAAGTGTCATACTGTATAGATAAGCGCTTCAACCTCAGGTAAACTAACAACCCCAGCAACAGCCGACTCAACCATAATTGACAAAAGACTGATTCTTCATCAAATCACTCTGCAGCGATCCAACAAACCCACTCGAGCCCACCAACGAGGACAGTGACTTGAAATGCCGCTGTTGCTCATGATAAACATGCTGCGCCGTCCGCTGCCCATGCCTAACCATCTGACTCGCCCTATCAACCACATCTGGATCTTGCGCGATATGCGAACCCACCGACTTCGCCGCGCTGACCACCTGCCCCCTCGCCGCCTTAAACGCACTCTCACTTCCATCAACACCCAGAATACTCACCCACGACCCATCATCACTCACACCCTTCAACGCCTTGAAACCCGCCATCCCCCCAGACGCTGCACCCATCCCAAACGCCTTCCCCGCGCCCTCGAAAAGCCCATAATGCGCCCCATAGAATTTATTCTCAATCGCATTCCCCGTCACAGTCTGCAATAAACTCCCCGTCCCATCAATCAACGCCCTCGCCCCTACCGTCGCGGCTTTCGCAAATAACGTCTCCGTGGTACTTCCCAACGACCAACCCGCCGCCTGACTTAGTCGTCCCGTCGCACTAGCTATAAACGCCGAAGACGCCACAGCACCCAGCGCCCCCGTCGCGAAACCTATCCCGGCGTTGATCCCCACTGTCGCACCATATCCAGCCCAAAACTTACCCCCGCGCTCATTCCGATGGTCAATGGAATATTTCATCCCCGCTACACCTCCCGAAAACAAAGCGCCCGCCGCAGCAGCAGCGAGGGGTGCAGCGGCGCCGCCTGTGGCGAATGTAATTGCTGCGGCGCCGAGGACCATGAGGCCGCCGATCGCGGCACCGACGAAGGCGGAGAAGGAGAAGTGGCCGGTGGGATCGACGTGGTTTATTGGATCATTGTTCTCGAAAGTGAATCTGTTTAGGCCGTCGGTTTGGGAGAGGAAGTGGGTGGAGAGGAGGGTGTCGGGTGATGTGAAGCGGCCGATTACAGGGTCGTAGTGACGGGAGCCGAAGTCGAGGAGGCTGATTGTGGGATCGAGGCGGCGGCCTTCGTATGTTGACTGTGAGGGGAGGTTGTCGGTACCCGTGCTTGGGCCTTTCTCGGAAGGAGGATTGATTGAAGGCAACCCGAAGTCGTCGTATGTGATGGTCTCGAGAGGGGTGGCGTCAGATCCCCGGAAGCGGTGTGTGATGTTACCTTTGTGGTCGCTTGCAACAGCTGTTGATATCGCGAACCCCTTACCCTTACCCTTGCCCTCGCCGCTAATTGTGGCTGGGGATGTGGTGCTGTGTGTTGCTAACAATAGTCCCGCGCCGAATAACTTGAGCGTGACGGTAGTCGAGCCATCAGCGAGACGTTGCACGCTATAGTCATCGCCAACTATAACCAGCGAGCTCTTCCCATCGCCTATCTCTCGTCGAACAGTTTTGCCGTCGGGCCCGCAAGTCAAAGTCGTAATAATGCCGTCTTCCTTATTCGAAAAAGATTTCATCAAACCAAACGAGTTGTACTTGAATGTCGTGAGGGGACTATCTTTCGTCATGCGCGACGTCATCCGTCCAGCCGGATCATACCCGACATTCAACACATTACTCCCTTGCGTATCCGTGCCAGTGACACTGTTACTCGTATATGCCAACGTCGTGCCCGCCTTGCTCGTGATATTTCCTGACTTGTCATAGACGTAGCTCGAGATCGGCTTGTCGTCTATTTTCGAACTGAGAAGTCGTCTCCCATCATATTCATATTCTGTCGTCGTCTCGGCAACGAGTTCACTGATTTGAGCGAGCTGGTCTGCGCCGTTGTACATGTATTGCAGTTCAACCAGAGTGGAGGACTTCTGGTCACTGACCTTGGGGTTGGACGTGCTCATCGTGTGTCCTAAAGTGTATCCCTGGCCATCATACGTCATGTTGTGCATGAACTGCCTCTCCATCGACTCTCCGTCAACCAAAATGCTGTCAGGTTTGTCGAAACCATTGTTGTAGTCGAATCGGCTGCTTAGCAACGGGTGCAGAGGTGTAGAGCTGCGGGTGCTGTCGGAAGCACTGAAGATGTTACTGCTCGCGAGTAAAGAGCCTATATACTGATTGCGCTTGACGGCTCCATTGGGATATGTCTTGCTCACGGTCTGGCCCTGCAAGTCGTAGGTCAATGTGGTCTTGTGTGGCACATTGTCTGCAAGCGTAAGGGTTCTGGAACTTATTCTGCCCAGAATATCGTACTCGAACACGACCTTGGATTCGAATTGCTCATGACTGCTGGTAGGGTAGACGGTCATGGATAAGAGGTTCTCAATGCCGTCTCTGCCGTATTCATAGACGAGAACTCGACCGTCGGAACCGGATTTCCGCAACGGCCGACCTTTGTTGTCCCGCTTAAATGTGATTATCTCACCGGCGACGTTGGTGGTCTTGATGAGCTGTCCGGTGCCGTCATAAGTGTAAGTCATGGATGGATTTGGGTCTTTAGGCGGATGCGCAGGATCAGGGGCTGATTGGTATGGGTTTGTAATTGACTTGAGCTGGCCAAGTGAGGTGTAGGTCCTGGTTTCCTTCTTACCACCAGGCCCAGTAGCCTGAACCAGGTTACCAGCGACATCGTATTGGAAGTCAGAGACAAGACCTTCGCCATTGGTTGCTTGAATGACATGTTCCCTGCCGTTGATGGAAACATAGCTCTTTGGCGTAAACAAGAGCCTCGCATCGGATGTGTTTGCATTAGGGGAAGGGCCTTTGACTGTTTCTCGCACTGTTGCACCACCATCGTCGTATTCTAAGGTCGACACAATTTTGATAGTAGTGTCGTTGTGGCTCGGACGAGATTGCGTGGTGACTCGTCCAAGCTGATCAAAGACCGAGGTGGTGCCTTCATCCAAGGAGGGTCGGTATTCGAAGTCATTCCAGCTGACAGACCCGAGGGGAAAGCTTTCGAATAAGACATTTCCACGCGTGTCGTATGTCCAATACTTCCAGACGATGTGCTTATTGGCAGAGCCCTGACTCAAACGCTGCTTACATTGCTGACCGATACAGTCGAACAGTTGCAAGGCCTCGGACTGCATGTCAACGGACTCGCCGAAATGGGATATTGTGCTCTTGGCCATGTATAAGCTTGGGTTCTCAGAAACAGAGCTTTTGACCCTGTCATATGAGTAATTGCGAAAAGGGGAGAGGAAGATTTGGGTGCTTGAGTCCGTGGAGCCTAATGAGAAGGCAAGTTCTTTGTCCGTAACATATGAGGCGCTATCTCCGAGGAACCTGCTGGCGCTGAGCATAGATTGCTGCATGCCGATAGCCTGCATACGTGTCTCGATAGGTCGACCAAATCCGTCAACTTTGGTGCAAGACAGTCGTCCGTTCGTCGCCAGGTTGGCCACGACGGACCCGCTGGCAGTATCATACGCCATCCGTTGTCTTGACATGATCTTATCGTCGTCACCCTGCTCAACCGTGGTGATCAGGAGATTATGGAAAATGCCATCGTAGAAAGACAAAGTTGTGAGTCCGAGCGGGTCCTTGGAAGATATCTCGTTTCCATAGACGTCATATCCGTGTGTGGTGACGAGGAATTTGTTCGCTTCATCTGACCAGTGCCATGACTCCTTCGCCAGAGCCGTAACAGGATCGTACACCCACCGCTCAAGACTCAAGTCCTCACTAGCTGTGAAAGTCGTCATATCTGTCGCCGGGTTGTCCACTTTGGAGAGCTTCTTCGCTGTCATCAACCCTGTGATGCCCTTAATGGGGTCCGCATACACGCATCTCTCCCAAGAGTCGAAGACTGGCTTGTCGCCCTGTAACTCAGAGGAATGTTTGAGCGTGACGTTGCCATTGACATCGCTGGTGAACTTGGTCAGTTGGACGCGTGAGCCCACAATCTGCCCAGACACGTCCTGGGTACCCATTGTTTCCACCATGTCGAAATGCTTGTTGACGTGCCAGATATTCCATGATGCCTTCTTACTGACCTTAACAGCCTGATAGTCGGTCGTTTGGCGGACTAGCAGGGTTGGCTTCGCAGCGACCGTCAAAGTGTCAATCCTGGATTTGACGCCATTCTTAGGGAAAGTCTGAAAATAGTGCTCAATCGTCAGGATATTGTCGTTAGTATTGGTTGTGCTGATCGATTCGAACCCCATCCAGCCACGACCTAGGTTGTTGATCACTGCTTGATGGTACTTCTTGGTGATGGATGTTGTGATGCCAAGAGAGTTGATCTTTGGGTCGTTTTTATGCGTCAGTGCGGTAACAACATAGTTGGGAGCTCCCTTCAGGACATAACCGCCCAGAGGATTCGGCTCGTTTCCTGGCTCGTACACCACCTGATCACTCAATGTGCCGTAGGCAACAGTCGTCGTAAGGCCCATGGGGTCGAGGGCAGTAGACAACATGTCGGTTGGCTGAGCAGTGTTGTACACAGGGAAAATGTTCACGCTGCTTGCTCCTGCCTCCAAAGAATAAATCAGCCAATCGCCCATCCCATTCCCCGTGATATCCAAAGGCATGACCTGAGCTGCCGAAAGACCCGGCGCAGGGATAGTCAGGGGATATAACGCCATATTCGAAGTCACAGTGCCATCGGAGCAGCCATCAACGGATGCACACCAGTAGTTGCCAGGTGTGGCGTCTGCGAAAACGTAGCTTAAACTCGGATATAGGCCCCCACTCAAGTTCGTAACAGAGAACTGCCCAGCAATAGAGGAGCTATCGGGGGTGACGAGTGGTGATGCGACAGTGCGATCCATGGTAGAGGCCTCGTAGAAGCTGCCAAAGCCGTCTCCGAGTGAGACCAAATACTTGAAGCTGATATTGGAACCTGACAGCGAGGCGGTGGCGAGAACAATGTCCTGGCTGCCGTCACCATTTATATCGCAGGTCAGCACGTTCCAAAAGGAACCGTTGCCGTTGGAGGAGTCTTGCTGAGTGAGCACAGACGTCACGCCAGCTGTAGCGAATCCATTGGCCGAGTCTCCAGCCTTGGCACACTTGTAAGACGTAGCCTTGATCGCGTAAGACGTGCCGTCGCTAGCGGAGGCCTTCCATATTCTCACGAGACTCACGGCACTCGTTCCAGCTTGTTTAAGGAGGAACCAGTCAATCGTGTTATCGAAAGCATCTGCAGTATGCGTTTCGATACCAGTCCCAAGGCTGATGCCAGAACTGTCCGATTTTCCCGGGAAGTTACGGAACGATATTTTAGGGGAGCTTGAAGATTCGGGGCCTGGGTTCGAGTAGATCTGGACCACGTCGACAGTTCCGCTGCCCGTCATATCCATAGCCATGAATCTGGACGTGGTGTCCCAGGGCACCGTCGTTGTGATGTTCTTGGATGCCGCTGTCAGACTGCTTCCATTGCTCTGTGACAGAAAGAAGTCCAAGTTCTTCTGGCTGTTGGGGAATGGGATGATCAAGTCTGATCGACCATCGCCGTTGAGATCTGGAGTCATTACAGTGGGGGGCGTGGACGGGTCCAAATTCGGCATAACAAGGGAAACGGGGGTTGGTGAGGCAGTCCAACTGGCAGTTACCAATTTGTTCGAGTCGGGTGCGGTTCGTTCGGCAATGAACGTGTTGATATTCAGAGTTGTGCTACTCTTCTGCCATGACAAGCATGCTATGTCCCCCAGGCCCCGGCCTGTCATATTCAGAGGCACCAGTGCCATTAAATCTGCCGGCGCGGAGAGCGGATCTGCTGCCTTACTCTGGAAACGGGGTGCCGAAGGATCGGCCTGCGGTGTAGTGTACGTGAAGGTTGTTGGCAGCAGCTCAACCGGCGGCTGTGCAAGGTCGCTGTTGACGCTGCTCTCCATCACGCTGGTGAGAGCGGAGTCTTGAGTGATGGTCGAAGGCAAATACGACAGCGCATAGCTTCTGTGGATTTTCTTTGTTCCCTCAATGATCGTGCCAATGGATATCATGCTCATGCGGTTGGCCCATATGACCACGTCCCCTCCCGTTGATTGCTTGACAAGATCAGGGCGAGGGCCATATGAAAATTGGACATATCTCGATGCGGCCACCGTGGTGCTACCACAGTATTCGATGGTATCAAGATAGGAAGTGCCACTGTCTCCTGCCGCTGCACCCGAGGTCGTGGGGACGGTAGTGTAATTGTACACAATAGTGTTGCCATGGATGTCCGTGGACTTCTTGATCCGCCATTCCCGAGCCACAGGCCCGAACTTAGCAGATACAATGCGACTGTCCGGACTCGTGCCGTATTCTGTCTTGCGTCCAGTGTGGTCCACGGTGATAAAGCCCCCATCCTTGCCTGTAGATGGATCGCCCTTTAACGTGTTGACTTTGAGTCCGTTGTTGTTGACCTCCGTCGAATAGACTGTGTTTATCTTGAAGTAGCTTCCGTCGATGTTGAGCAGGTCCACACCGTCGAGAACAAGTTTCGGGGTTGTAGAGTCGTATCCGACTGGTGGAGGGTTCAGCTTGTCATACACTAGTCTTGCAGCACCGCATGTAATGGAAGAGATTCCACCAAGGCACCAGCTGTAGCCTAGCACTCCGTTGGGGGTCCCCTGTGAGTACTCTAAAGACAGGTTTGGTTCGTTGCCAGACAGAATGCCGCTTGGAGTCTCGATTTTCAGGCTGTAGCGAGACAGACCATTGTTGTCCGTGTCAAGCTTGCCCTGTTGCCGTCCGATCGCGCTTTGACCTAATGAGGACATGTTGATTTGCAATTTGGAATGAAAAAGGGTGACAAAATTTAGGTCCCCTTGACAGACACTGATTGAGAGAAAGGGGAAGCAAGCGTAATACTCAAACGGTGATAGTTGTCATAAATCCTTGCGCAATGTTATTAGATCACGATACAATTTGTACTTATCTATGCCAATTTACCCATACGCGTATCCGGTATCGGATTTCGAAGATGGGTGACTGAATCCCCATACGGAAAGTCCACCTATACACCCAGGCGCAGAGTACACATGCTCGGAATGCAAGACTCAAGCGAGGAAGATGCTCAAAACTCAATAATGCGCCTGTTCAACGCCATAATGAGGGGAAAGGCCGCAACTGAGACACTTGACAACACAACGAGTCTTGACTACATACGTGATTTACTGCATATTCAGCTTTCAGCTGGGCACCGTTACAAACCTCATACGCAAGGGACTGCATCGGATGCAGCAACTCTATCAAGCTAGCTAGCCCCATCGGGAACGGACCGGCGTGAATATTGGATGTGTCGAATGGCCTAGACCGCGCACCTGCATGAACATTATGCGACGTTCGGACACGGTGTGAATGAGAAACAGGACTAAGCAACAGGTTATCGTCGATGAAATGTCTCAAATTAGTGGTCCCCACCGTATCTTTGTATCCTGCGCGCGGCGCTTAGCATGACCTCAACGCCCATGAGTGCTCCTGCTCTCCTTTGAGGCCCTCAACTAGCACCGAGGACCATTGCATGAGATCATACGATGGCGGGGAGCTGAAAAATGTTCAACAGCGGCCGATTTTCCAATTCCAGTAATTGACTATTGCGACCTCCACCACTTAGCTTATGGTACCAATTGCGTCCGATCACACCATATTGGCCATTATGTACACTGTGGTATGATTCAGTATGGGCACATGGCGTGTGCTGTTAGTGGACATTCAACTCAACCGTTGTGGTGGAAAGTCCCGTGGGCTGTGGTAGTTCGTGGAGGTACGGGTTTTATGGGTTTCAGACGAACCAGTGTGCTCAATGCTGGGCAAAAAAAGCTGTCATTTTGGCCAGGCTGGTTGGCTACGCGCGTAGCGTGACAATATTCTTGCGAAGTATCTAAGTATGATGAAAAGCTAGGTTGCAGTTTGATCATCAGGTGCTCCTCAAAATCTACCTACTTCAAACCGGCAAGAAAAGATCGTATTTACCTCGTATTAAGGAAGGTCTGATCTGTTTGGACACGGTGCACTACAAGAAGAAGGGTATAATTATTGAGTCTGGGGACCGTGTGTAATTGGTTTCATCGATAGAAGAATACGAACTGCGTGCACCTCGATACTCCCGACTCCATCAAGAAGTAAAAGTCTGAAGGCTACCATTTCATGGTCAAGGTCGTGAAAGCTATGTCGAATTTGATACTAGGCTTTATTGTGTCTCTCATTATATGGCAACTTTTCTGTTGCAATACACACCTGCCGGCGGACAGGTGTAAATAGACGGGCTAGAAGAAGACAACGACAATCGGCCGGACTTGGACCATGGATGGTTAAAGTACAAGTAATCCAAGCATAAGGACACAATCGACAGGGCAGAATCACGAAGCAGCTTTGGTGCGAGGTAACGTTTAACATTGAACACATTGAATCCATCTATCAACATTCTCAACACCGGTGGTAATCTGCTTATATGCCTGAACGTTCTGTATGGCTGTTCCTACGCCTCAGCTCTTGCGAGACGTGCATCAGACAATGATCTGGCGTATCTCAATTGACATATGCTTTCCAGGAAAAGCCGAGACATGGAACATGATCTCCTGCTCGTTACCATCCTCGTCTTTGGAAATATAGGTATTCTCTGAGTTAATGGCGATGCCCTTCCGAAGTGCTGCGTCATAACCGGCCTTGGGGTCCGCAGACTCGACCACACCAGCCTTGTAGCTTCCCGCAAAAGGCGAAGTAAGCCCCTAAAGTATCGGCAGAAATTGCCACGAGTCAGTCCCTAGTCTTTTGGCAGATTGTCGGGTCGGCATTGTGTGAGAGGCGGGTGCTTACAACGGAGAAGTCAAAAAAGTGTGTCGAATCGAGAGAGAGCCTGAAGCTCGAACCGAGTGTCACTCCAGCAGGGTTGTGGTCTCCGTTACTCCCGGAGAACTCCATTGTCTTGAACCCATCGACACCCTTCGGGGTCTCGAAGAATTTGCCAGAATGGATGTAGTTATCTGTGGTCACAATCTGGAATTGAGTGGCGTTGAACAGCGTGCACTGAAACCATCTATGGTATTTTTCGAGCTCATTCGGGGGCTTGGGAACTAGTTCTCGCAATGTCTTTAACCGAAATCCGAATTAGCTAACTATGACAGTGTCAAGGGAAGAGAAGGAAGTCTAGCAAAAGTGCACTTACGTCACGGACTTTGATGGCCAGCTTGGCACGAGTGATGAAAGAGGTGGCAACTTCGACAACACCAGACATCTTTACTAGTATGACGGCTCGGGTTTCGTTTGGAAGGATGAAATGAAAATGAGGCTGGATATTTGTTTCTGATGAGTATTTCGAATTGATGGCCGGGAAACATTATGTTTGTATAAAGGAATACCTGTGCATGACAGTAATGATAAGCAGCCCATATAGATTGTGGGTCACCTGGGCCATCTCCTGTCTTCATTCCTAGAGACCACCCTCAAAACTTCAGAAGGACAAGCTAGGTAACCGAAACCAACTAGTTCTCGATGTCCTCTGTGTCTTGCCTACATGCAGAACCCACCAAGTCAAGCGGCTAAGCGGAATTGAACGGCGATCTCTGCCCCCCTCCATCACGGATCTTGCTAGAACATAGATTTCCACTTCATTACGGTGAGGGAAACCTCCTCACGGTCGTTCGTCCTATGGTCTAGATCCCAATAGTCAAGATGAGAGGTGGGGCTCGCATATACCTGCATTGAGCTGGACTTCTGGGCTCCAAATACGCATCAACCAGACAATTTAATCTCGCAGTCTCCGAGACATAAGCCTTTCATACATGCAGTATGTGTGCGACAACTTGGTGGCTTGCAGAAGAACATTCCAGCCCGTCGCTAATCCTATGGGCGTTATGTGCCGGCAGCGGGACTACCCATCCGGGGATTCTTTCCGAGACAGACTGGGGTGCTTTCCAGCTGTGGTGCTACTGCATGTGCATATCGGACGGAC
The DNA here is from genome assembly GCA_004367475.1 of Fusarium camptoceras. Taxonomy (NCBI): domain Eukaryota; kingdom Fungi; phylum Ascomycota; class Sordariomycetes; order Hypocreales; family Nectriaceae; genus Fusarium; species Fusarium camptoceras. Next base: position 115,105 of record QGED01000041.1, on the reverse strand, counting down.
CCAGAGCCATGCCTCAATATAGCGCAACACCAGCGCTCTACTAGGCCATGATCGGTACGATCCGTTCGGGGCAAATCACGACCGGTCACAGGGACGGGCCGGCCGGATTAGGTCTTTCCGTCAGGCCAAAGTATTCAAATTGACAGGGGTCAGTTATGCAAGCTCCAGTAATGTATCTTTGTCGCCGTAAGCCTAAGAGGGTAAGGCTGTCCTCAATAAAGTCAGCACTAAACAAAAAAAGCGAAATCCAGATAGGAAGAACAGCCAAAGTATCCGGACGAATAGTGGCTCCAAGGAAAGCACAGCCATCCGTTTTTTCACATCCTTAAGGTACTTAGGGGTTATGCAAGGCCACTTTTTGCTCCACAGCCGGTTGTGATTTGCCCCGAACGGATCGTACCGATCAGGGCTACTACTAGCCCTCTTTGCTTTCTACCACGCGACTCACAGTAAGGCTCGTGCGCAACCGTGATATGAACAGAAAGTACTTGGGTACTTGAAATTCACCTGTGCAGGGTGGCATAGTGAGCCTCCGTCGCGGTCAAATCGAATGACTAAGTATCTTGTTAAGACACAGTTCCATTTGCTATGAATACCTAGTACAAAGTCCGTTGACAGTCCTGTGGTAAAGGACCATCTCCTTTTCGCCATCTCCATCAATCACCATTACCAACTTAATTGTTCGTCTCATCACCCACAATTTTCATCAAGATGTCTTTGACAGAGACAAACCCACAGCCGGGCACGGTTGAAGCCGCCATCATCGACTGGATCAACAATGAGCCCAACCTCAACCAAAGCAAAAACACCATGGGTGGCTACGAGGGCTGGGCGCAGTTGCAAGTCTACAATTTCTTCAAGGGTTTCAATCGCGACGCAAAAATCGAGCGCGAAGAGCACATCTTCACCGACCCCAGAAAGAAAGTCGACCTCTGGATCGCATTGCCCGACGGTAGCCAAGTCTCCATCGAGCTCAAATTTCGCACCAAGTCCGAAACACGACAGGATTTTCAGGACAGGGTATTGGAGGACATCAAGAAGGTTTGGGGTGGTGTTCAGCAAAAATACCGACCGATCAGAAACTATGTCATGGGTATCACAGACTCGCCTGGAGATCTGGACCAGTGGGATTCGAGAATGGGAGATTGGCCAGCAACTCCGCAGCGCTTCTTGAAGGCGAGGGGTTTCAATAAGTTCTTTGTCGTTCTCTGGGCTGTGGATGTCGACAGCGCCGGGAATAAATTTATCGTGCAGTGGAATTAGTCTACAAGTGTTACCCTCCGCACTAGATTGACAGTGTATCGGCATCGTAGGAGTGCTGGGGCCACCAGTTGAAGTCTCTGCGGCAAGATATGATCGACATAAATATCATAGCTATAACCTTGGAGTTTTGAAGCGTCTAGTTATAGTTATATGAACGCCATTTTATTCCCGAGCGGCTTCGAGGGGGATATCTGACACGTTTGCAATGCGGATGTTTCTCCTATATTTCCTGTAATGACCTATGTCGTAAAAGCTGAAACACTCTTCTAACCCACTTAACTTCTTCGTCACGACGGTCTCACCATCATTGTCACAGGCCGACCGTGACGATTTGAAGACGTGCGTCGTGGACTGAAACTCGCCCGTCGTCAATGTCTGCGATTGATTCTCGTCGGATGGACTATGGGAACCCCGCCGGGTTGACGACTTTTTGTGCGTGCCAACCCTGGATTCCTCCGAGGTTTTCCCTTATAACCACCCTCAGAATCTATGCTTTTCGTCCGCGCGCATTGTTATGGTAATTGCGAACACGCTGCTCTAGACCTAACTGTGGTGATCACGCCTAGCCACTGCACCACCTGGCGCCCACAACCATTTACAGAAGCCTTATAGCGCCATAGGGCACAAATCGTAGCACTAACCCTTGCTCCCTCCAGCCGAACCCACGTCGCCCTTCTATGAAACATGATCTGTAGAAAGGCCATTTTACTCAAAGCGTTGATGCCCTGGCTGGCCGTTCCGAACACGAGATTTTTCAATGATTCTGCCTCCCAGCTAGCCACATTTTTGCCACCACGCGTTCGAGCATGTTCCGCGACAGTCCTTGTCGAGCAACAGGAGGCGGTGAAAACCCTAATCTTAATGATCTATCATATTTTTCAGCTGCCACCTTTCCCACATGCCGCCACCCCGCACTCCATGACTACCAGTATTTCCATTCGATGATACGAGGGAATGTAAATGTAGGTAGTTTACTGCATATCTTGCCTCCATAAAATCAATACTCCTTTAGTTTATACAAGGAGATGCAGGGGTGTTTATTCTCGGTGAGCCTTAGAATAAACTAGGGCGTAAAGTTTGAGATGATATGGCGTTTTTTCAACACTCCCTTGCGATAAGATATGCTTTAGATAGAATTGTGAATCAACTGCTCAAGAACTATCGCCTGCAGCCACAGAAACTCATCACAAGTTCTACCTGGCTGCACTCTCTTTCTGGGCTATAGCTTCGTGTCCGTGCCTGAAGTCGCATTCATCACATAGTCTGATACACGAGCCTACTACCTGCAGCTGGAAGACATGGCAGGGCGACGTCGTGATTGTGATGACACGATGAGATATGAGTCTAGACCATAGCTATCATGGAGAGCACGCCGACCCCTTGCAAGAGATTGTGACAACACGGCTTACAATTGGTTATAATTTGCGGTGGCGTAGGATAAGCTATCCGATCCGATACTTCATCTCCCCACTCCTAAATCTGGATCCTAGGATCTGCAAGTGTAAAGCGGCCCAGGCCTTAGAATTAAGCTTAACAACCTTTATTAGAGCTTAGTTACCTTAGAACGTATCTTAAATCTGGGAATTACACTACATTAGCTATTTTTGCAATATTATTTAATTAAATAAACTTAAAATAGATACAGCTTAGATATGGCCCCCAAAGGTGTGTTTCCTCAACCTTAGATACTCAAATGTTACTATGTGGAGCGATTTACCAGTGGGTAAGAAAGAGGCCAATGAAGAGGTCTTGACACAGCGAATATACGTGAGGAATACCGGAAGTTGGTGAAACACACCCTCGGGGCCTGTGTATAGCTTTCAAGGGTTATGCAACTACCACGGGGCAGGTCCGCCACTAATCTACATGCTCTTTGGACCCCAATCCGCTGAATAAAGCGCTCTGTTGCACTCGGGAACTCAATGCATGCGCTGGTCTAAGAACCTCAACATCATTCTTTTTTTGTCTTGCAATGAACCCCTGATAAAAAGATACATGGTACACGACACAGCACACTTTCACAAGATAACGGATGCAGGTAGGAAAACCCGCTATTGGATCAGAGTCAGTCGATCTTACGTAACTAGTAAGCTGCAAATTAAGATTCCTATCCTGTCACGGCTACAAACTGATCCGGGCGCTTTCTAGTCCAGACCGTTGAAAATGATAGGGAGCATCACCCTCCGTTTCTTCATCAACAAAACGTGGTGGGCATTTGCTAGAATGGTACCACCCAGTCTGTGTCAAGTTGCATTAGCCTTTGGAACCAGGCAGGCCTGCTCACAAACCGTATCATATTCTCAGCAAAGTGAAACCAGCCGATTAGACAATTGTGGACTGCACCTGGGCACCGGCTATGCCAAAGGCCCAGTAACCACTACCTTCGCTCCGTAGCATTCCACAGAATACCACCTCATGCCAAGATAATAAACTCAAACAACTAAGCTCTTTATTCATATTACTATTAGCATTTGTACTTTCCAGTATCCTGACCCGTGCTGTCGTCAACGTAGCGTAACGGTCTCGGTGTCCCAAACTTAAAACATTCGTCATCTAAGTCGGCCTCCTTCCTCATCTTGGACATATACCACTGAATCCAATACATCTGCTCATGTTCCCTGAGATACCGACTGCCATGGAAACTCTGCAAGACCACCTCGCGCGAAAGCAGTCCTAATTTTCGCCTATCATCCGCCTTCTCGTAAAACCGACGTGTCAACCATTCCACATGTTCTGGTAGTATTTCATCGGGTAGCACAGGAGGCTTTTCATGGTTATCTCCTGTAAACTTTGACCATGGTCCAACCATACTAAGCATGCTCAGCTGGGCGCGTGCAAGTGCCATTGGATCATTCGGTGGCACGACCTCTCCATATTGTTGGTTAGGATTCTTGGGGTCTGTAAGAACTAACGCTGTTGCTCCCACTTCCGTCGCGACAATAGGAACTCCAGCTAGGGCTGCCTCTCCAATGGCAAGTGGGAGGCCCTCAGACATAGACGAATTCATAAACAGCCATGCATCTTGGAGCACAACTTTCGGATCACCAAAACCCGCCAACACAACCTTACCAGATAGGCCAGACTCGACGATGAGCTTCTCCATCTCAATACAGTAGCTAGGCTGTCTGTCCTTAGCGCCATAAACGACAAGCTGGTAATCCTTGAAGCCAAGTTGGTTGATGATTACATCAGCTGCTTGAATGGCGATCTTGACGCCTTTGATGAACTGTACGTTGGACAGCATCACCACAGTAGGCTTGTCGGTGCGGACCTTTTCAGCCGGTGTGAAGCGATCCATGTTGCTGATGCCGTTCACGATGGGATCAACCTTTCGCTTGAACATGTTTCTGCTGCCGATCGCGCCACCATCTGTGCCCATCTCGATTTCCCACATACTATCTACATGTTAGTAGAAACTTCATCTTTGTGATTGGACAACTTACGGGTTGAATACAGACGCGCAAGGCATAATAACATCGGCATGGAAATAGGCGAGACGAGATGCCATGCTGATACCAGCAAGTAACATAGACTGCACCGATAGTGGTAGTTCGCACTGCGCTGGACTGATATTCAGACACGTCTCGCGCCAGTAGATAGCATGATCCCAGATACCGAAAGTGACATCCTGCTTGCATTGCAAAATCATGCCGTATAAACTACTTATACCGTGATGAGTGCTCTGGAAGACACGAGGACACTCGTCAGGTACTTGGACAGCGTAGATGAACAGATATGCCATATAAATGCCCAGCGCATCTCTAAAATCTGACATGCTTGGTCGTTCCATCTCAAAACACTCTGAAACGCTGGCAATGTTGGGATCACTGTAAGGAATCAACCAAGCCCTCATCCAAGCCTGCTGAAATTGGCTGGATTTCCATGTAGTGCCATAGTCCTTGGTCTCGAAGAACTTGCCCATGGACAATATGACATTGCTATACTTGACGAGGTCAGCTCGCGAGTATCGCTTCGTCCTGGCACCTTTGACAAACTCGGTGAGAAGGGGCACAAACGTGCCCACCACGTCGTCCTGAAGATTAGTTGAAGAAATCTTGTCATCAACTTGTGACTCGAGCAGGTTATCGATGACGCCGTGGTTAGCGTTGTTACTATCTAGACCCCAGAGAGGAAGTAACTTCATAGACTGCACGTTCTTCTCGACCTGGAAACGTGGTATGCCGAAATCGTTTGCGCACTCGGCAAGCACATGGTTCCTGATCGTGCTGTGGCCGTTGACCAAGTCGCGTCGGCAATTTGATACACCACCAGGTGAGATAGGCCAACAGCCGATATCGTTAAAAATGACTGAGATCCGACTTTCGGTATCGTTATAGCAGTTCTGTGGCTGTGCGGTGATTGGGTTTGCGTCGTTTCCAAGACCCATTGCGTAGAGATCTGCTGTCTTGATTGCTAGCAAGGTGACCTCGGCCACGTCCGTCTGCATGTCAATTGCCGAGATAATTTGGTCGATGTTGTCGTCGAGTACCTGGCGTGCTTTATCGAGCCGGCCTGAATCTCGAGCTTGCCAATACTTTCGGAGGGATGGTTCCTCTCTGAGGATGACCTCATCAACCCAACAAGCCGTTGAAGCGTCCAAACTGTTGCTGGCCTTCCAATGATTCCACAGTTCTGTACGCACACGCCAAGTTGGCACACGCTTATAGACCCGTCTATTCCACTGCGCCAACCAGAAAATGGGGTTCAAGTACGTTGACCATGTTGGCATATTGCTTGCCTTGCGGCGCAGTTGCTTCACCTGTGTGATGCTGTAGTGATATAGCAGATCCTCTGAGTCAAAAGACAGATTGTCAGGACGAACTAGAAGTTGTTCTTCTGCTTCGAAAAGTTGCGGCCGCTTGGCAATCGCAGTCTTACTACCGTCATCACCCTGCATGTATGTAACAACTACAGGGTCGCGACGATGTTGGTATTCGTACTCAGTGATGTACATCTTGCCATCAATGCGCTGGACAATCCGGTGGACAAATTTAGACGGAACCCAATCGTAGCGTTCTGGATCGACCGGCTTGCCCCAGAATACGGACAGTGAGTTTCCACTTCTGGAGCCCATCGGAGTGTAGTCGGCTCGTAATAGATCAGCGTTGCCTTTGGGTCTAAGACGGTAGTGGTACTGAAAACCAATGTTCTCAGATTTGGTTGAGATAGTTCCTCTGCTTATCCTTCCATACTGATCATAGTATCCAAAGGTTAGAACGCCATCCTTTGTGGCCTCAACAATAACAGGCTGGCGTGAAATTGTGTGCTCGGCATAGGTGTACGTTGCAGTTCGCGAGTGTCCCTGTTCGACTCTAGTCTGGAGGCGACTATGTTCATCGTAGGTTGCAAAGAAGGCAGGACATTGTCCTTGTGGTCGTTCCTTGAGTAAGCCTTTGTGGAAGGTGAGAGTCATGTAGCTTTCGTCTCCGTGGGATGCAAACCCAGTCAGGGTTTCTCGTGGTTGATCAACGACGATAGCTCCTCTGTTCAGTTTGATCTTCCGTCGCTCTCCCTTCTTAGCAAGGCGAGCGATGTTGACGAGAGCAGGCTTATCATGAATGATGAACCAGTAGATCCAAACATTCGTCATGAAACGACAGGCTCTCCACAAAAGCAGTACGAGCCAAAGTAACAGGCCGTTGAGAGCAGAGTCGCCCAAGAGGTATAATAACTCCCTCTCAACATTAGACCCACCTCCAGAAAGAATGGCAATCCACTTGATGATTGACGAGCTAGTCAGGCTTAGCCACTTGAGGGCAGCGCGTACAGGGTGTTGCTTCTGGGAGGAACTTGGAGTGGTGACCCTAAGCTCAGCAAAGGGAAGGTTCTTCTCAAGCGTTGCTGGAGCTCCAACTGGTCTTCGAGAAATATTCTGACACTGCCGATGTACGTCAAGCGCCAGCCGCAAGTGAAAGTCGATGTTTCGAATGTCAATGCCATGATCTGCGATCCATCGAATACCTGCAACCGACACGGAGTGCTCACTCCCACAAACACGATCAAAGATCATCTCCCGGACCAATTGGGGTAGTTCGCTCCACCTTGAATTGACATCAACGTCCAGGCAAAGAAGCTCCATCATCCTGACTTCCGTTTGTAACAGGAGCCGTCGCGAACTTTTATGATCTTGAGACGCGAGCTCCATCTGGTAACGTTTGCACAGTGAGTCAGTACCATGAACAAAATGTTCAGATTGCACAGCTTGCAGGGGGGATAAATTCATCTTAAACCGGGCCACGTGGTGCAGCAATGCTTCGCAGGCTATGACAGACACAGTTGGCTGCCAGGCAGGAAGCATGCTATCCGTTCCACCAAGGTGCCCAATAACGACGTGCAAAACTCCAGATCTGGTGTAACTGAAAGAGGAAATCTTGCCAAGGCCATTGTCATAGAAGGACTCGCTAGTCGATATCGTGATGACAGCTTGCTGTCTCTGCCACATATCCGTCGCCCTGCGAATAAGACTATCCGACCACTCGACAGAGCGGGAGTGATGGCTGGGATCTTGTGAGGTGAGCTGCAAAAGCTTCTCCAGTTGATTGGACACGCCACAAGCATTGTCAGGTTGGATAATGAAATTGACAACCAAGTCAGAAACAACATCTGCGGTCAGTCTCATTTCTTCAGTGCCTTCAGAGTCAAGTTTGCTTTGTATAATGATGTCTTGTTCCTTATCGTAATCATTCGAGAGCGTTACGACATCAGTTTTGCTCTCGTCTCGCCACGCGAAATAGAATGTCCCCAGGGCAGCCAGAAGAGCCGCCAGATTCTGTGACAAAACGTCTGTGTACAGAAACCCCGCAGTTGCTGGTATAGCGTGTAACAAACAACCAACCATAAGTCCCGCCGCCGCCGAAGTCATCATTACAGCGACATGCGCACCAATGTTTGTCGTAAAACAGCGGTTGAACTGGAACACGATAGCACTCGAGTAGCCAAACACATACATGAAATGGATAACCATGGTCTCGGTGCTTTCCACAAAAAGCCAGAGCAGAATAGTCGTACATCCAAAGACGACAGTGAGCTTCGAAAAGACATCCGTCATTGCTTGGATAAGACACTCTCGACGTCGACGTTCGGCCTGTCTTTCAATGCGCTCAGCATCTTCGAGTGCCGACATCTTCTCGTGAGACACTTCATAGCGGTGGCCCCAGTACTTCTGTAACGTCGTGTCTAAGATCATGGCAGAGAGACAGAAGTACACAATGGCGAGCCAAATACCGTATCTGCTGCGGCTGTCGGTATATATGCTGGGGTACGGCTGCCGAGCGCTCATGACCATCATGATCCAGCGATCCATCAGGGCAATTAGGAAGAGGCCCAGGTTCTGGCCAATGTCGTGTCGTGCGTGGCGGAATAGGACGAATGAGCTGTGCTCCTTGAGGCCACGTCTCAGCTGCTGTTGTTGGCTCGTGGCTTCGGTCAACTGGGTGAACCATGCAGTTGTGAATTTCGGCGGAGGTGCTTTTCCTCCAGCGGTCTTCTTGAGAAGCCACCTTATGTATGGCATTCCCTCTGCTACGCGACGGACTAAAGCGTCAGACATAAAACCTGACGTCTTTGCTTCCTGTGTTCGTCGGGTGAATGCGGTGACTGCTGCTGTGAACGACATCCGTGCCATATCGCTGTCTGCTGCCTTCTCGGCCTCGTTGGTCATGTTCATCGAGAACCAGTCCACGATGTCTTTGTCCGTGAACTTGGGAATATTCTCCATCCAGCCCGACCATTGCTGACAAAGGCGTCTGTAACGGAACAGAATAATCACCAGGAAGACGTACATGACAATGAGATAAATCTTCAAGTCATGGCCGTTGATGAATGTCGATATGATCGGAGAGATCAGAAGGATGGGTAGGGTCTGTAGAATCACCTTCCGTCCAGATGCCAAGGGTGCTTCGTGTAGATGCATCGTACTCATGACGCCCAGAACGTTGAAGTAGGTAGCGATACACACGATGTAAGCAACAAATACAAAGCCTGCGCTGACAGATCTTTGTATAGAGAACCCAATAAGTCCGCAAATGGCTATGGCCAGTGTCAGGACCAGGCCTCCAGATAGTCTCTGCACATGAAAATAGATCATATTGTCGTACGCATAGTGTGCCATGTAGAAGTGGCCCACGCTACCAACCCATCCCGTGACACCGGCTGTCAATAGCATTGACGCGAGAAGAGCATACCCAGCTACCTCGAGATGGTCTGGGTTCATAAAGGCTGTCATGAAGCATCCGCGACCAATGAACGTGAGCATAGTCACGTCAACAATTGCGGGGAGACAGAATATCGACATAGCGCCGGCATCAGCAAATCTCTTCTTCCAGAGCTGCATCCTCTCATGGGTTGTAAGCTTGACAGGATCAGAAGTGTCTTTGCTGTCTGGTGGTGCCTCGTCCGATGTTGGGTACATGGTCATGATCTCATTGCCTCTTCTGTAGTCTGCAGATGGCGGATCGGCGGAAAGAAAAAGACGATAGCGGTTGTAGATGATGTTTCCGATATCGCGGGGGAAGAGGTCGAAGTAGATCTCACACTGGGATCCTAGAATCCAGAGTTCAGAGAAGACAGCTGCTTGGTCTGGCTGGGATAGGAAGAGGGGGCATCGATCCGTGGTTTCCATGTACACGTCCTCAAACGCCGCCCTGCGTAATACAGTAAAGGCGATGAGTGAGAACAGATCGGCGTTGACGTGTATGGTGAGATCTTCTTGCTGAGATTTGAGACACGATTGAAGAATTTGCGTTAGCTGCCTCAGCACACGTTTATCGCCAGAGAGAAATGCCTCGTCTGTAAGACCCTGTGTCAACGTGTATAGATGGCAGAGTTTATCGAGACTAGGAAGTGTCTTGGCACCTTGTTCCACTAGATATCGACATCGCTCTTCCAGTAGCTGTTCTATGCTCAATGAATCGTCAAGGGCAGCTAGCGCAGAGGTTCTCCTCCAAGCTGCTCGCGTAGTCTCGTCAATGAGCATGGCACGACACAGTGACTGGGTTGCGCCAAGTATACTATCATTGGCTTGAGTGGTTCCGATTTTCTGGGTAAGAGACAGAAGCTCAGCGTACGTCGCTCCCTGGATGGATTCGCGGATCGTGGTAGGGACGCGGCCTTCAGTCTGACCTGAACTGTGTCGCTCGAGGTATAATTCTTCTTCAAACCTTTTTTCGCGTGGAACTCCTCTGTGCGCGAGCCAGGTATGTAAAACCACGGCAGTGTCACAAGGCGACGACAGAGAGATGTATATGTCTGTCACACAACCCTGTGCGTCCTGCTTATCCTTTGACACACCCCAAAAGCTAACATCAGCACGGGGGATCTGGAAGCCAGTTTTGAGGCCCTTGAACACTTGGATTCGTCTGATGAGTAGTCCATCGATAAGTTCTTGAACCATCTTTCTCAGAGAAGCAGGTTCATCCTTATGATCGACCAGGCATTGAAGCGATTTCAGCAGTCGCTGCTTATCGACACCCTCAAGCTCCTGCAACATGTCGAGACCTTGAAGGTGAGCCTGGGTCCGCACCACGGCATCAAAATGCTTCGCAATTGGCTCGCAGGTAAGGGGGAAGCAGCCACGGGGTGAAAGTAGCATGTTACCACTCCCGTGATCCCAAACATTAGTTCTCCGTGGCGTCTTATGTGACAGCAGCGGCAAGCCATCGAGACCTGGACACCCGTCCCACTTAGTCGTTGCATTCAATGACTCATCAAAGTGCGCCAAAAGCTTTGGAGCTTCTGGAATGATGGAGCTGAGAATTTCCAACGGGAGCGTTAATGCGTTGGATTTATCGGAGAGATTCGAAAGATTGATCTTGCGCTCTCCGGATGTCCAACACTTCTGCAACTGTGACTTGTTAGAAAGGCTCATATGGGCGTTGGTAAACAATAACTCACCTCAACCATTTCTGCTCGTCGTAAATACTCGAAAGCGCTCAGAGCTTTTGTCGCGCTCTCTAGAGGATATGCTTTAGTATCCGTAGCAGACCCATGCTCCATGACCGCATCGAAGTGCTGTGCTACCTTGGCAGCACGTCGGACGACAGATGGCTTGGGTCGCGTTGCCCATCGATCCAGAAATCCGACAAAGAAATCCGGTCGCTTGTCCCGCTGCACACTGCACCGAGCCATGGTATCCCTTAGTCTTCGGGCTTTGAAGTAGTCGCGCCGTTGACCGTTAGGAAGAATGCATGCGTTTTCGATGATAACGCCCGAGGCAAGCGACAAGTCGACGTGGTCGATCGCTTCGCAATCGTGATGGCATTGAAGTATGACAGGCACATCTAGACTTGCAAGACAGGCGAGGAGATAATTTGTCTGGTCGGTTCTTCCGGTAGAAGTGCACTCCAGAGCAAATCCAGCCCAATCGTTCAATGTCTGGACCATTGCCAAAGATTGTGCTGCTTCGGTAAGCTGAGAGTCTTCATGCCCAAAGTCCTCCATTTGGATGTGTGCGAGTGTCATCTTGGCAGGTATATCATTCAGGACTGAGCGATGAGAGTTGATGGAGTAAGAATCCGCAGCGAGATCCCCAGAACCATCACCCATAGTGACAGGAATGATAACAAGATCATAGCTGCGCACCGGCTCTTGAATCATTGAGGTTTCAGAGTCTGAAATAAGACAGAATGATTTTGTGGATCGGAATGACGGGGTGGTTGGTCGCTTCAGAAGGCTTGGACTTAGCTGGGGAACATAGGAACTATGATACTTGGCGGCCTGCGCTCCCTTAGTAGATGGTACAAGATGCCTCGTAATAATGTTTGAGAGAGGCTTGGAGCTCCTATACATAGATTAATGAAAGCACATCCATGAGATGAAAGGATAACGTACGTATTAGATGCTCCTCGCCTCGACAGTAAACAGAAGAATCGTCTCTCATAAAAACACTGTATCAGATACAGAACAAGAGGGACGATGACACAGGTAGCCCCAAGAACCAAAATAACTAGCTGGTACAGACTCCTAAACCTCAAAGTATAAGGCAGAATGCTATTGCAGTATATCTGGTAGGGTGACGAGCTTTCGCATTCATTCAGGACAGGGTCCTGTAGCCCAGGCTGAAAGAATGAAGCCATGGTGAATGATAGGATGTGAGGCTTGTGCAGTTCTGAAAAAGCCTCTCAGATAGTGAAAATGGAGCTTGTATCCTACGACTAGGCTAGCAAATAGGTAATGGTTTTAAGGTTAAAGAGTGTATGAATGTTAATTGAGTTCAATAAGGTGAATGCTGTCAAGGATAGCTAAAAGTGAGAGACGAAAAGAAAGAGGACCGAGACCATAACACAGTGGTCACGGCAGAGCTGCTCTGCTCAAGGGAAAGCAAGTTCGTACACAAACGATACAGGGGTGAAGTCTCTTCACGGGTAGCCCACAAAGGAAAAGACGTTCAGTTGACAAGCTAATAAAATGGAAGCAATTTCAGATTCTTCCACGGTTATACGAACAAACATGCGAGCTAACACAATGGCGTCGAAGTTGGGCGATCCCTAAGCCACCAGGCCCGTGCTAACCTGACTCGATTGTTCCGAACTCGATTAAATCCCCTACGTCATTAATCACTCTAAGAATAATTTTCCGGGAAACGTCGGGCCTCCACTGAAACGCCAAGAGGGTCTAGAAGGCTTGACGCCACCCTCGGTCAGTTTAAGTTCCGTCTTTTACCTTTCTACCCCTGGAACTCGTTTCTAGCTGTTCCTGAAACTTATCCATCAGCTGTGGCTTGAATGTAGGGTACCGGCCCGACGGGTATGCTAACACCAGGCGTATGTTCAGCTACTCAGGGGTAAAGGTTAAGTTTATCAATTTGATTTTTTTTCTTTCTTGATGTCCATTACTGAAGATGTACCGTTCAAATCGACACACCGGTTGGGTGGGGTGTTTGTTTTCAACGAACCGTGTCGCGACTCAAAGGTACCGGGTCAAATGAGATGGAGACGCCGATGGTTACGGTGTGAGGTGGAGTCACGATCTTTACCTGGGCACAGATGATAACTTTCTAGACCACCGGTCAGTGTAGTAAGTCATTTAGACGATTCTTTGACGGCGATTGAAGAAACAGGTGGGTAGGGACAGCATGGTAGGCCGATGTAGGAAAAGTAACAGCCGTCGAGGGAGTAAGGATTTTTTCAATGATAGTTTCGTGTGCAAGTTGGTATAAGACAATGCTCTTTCCTCACTCGAGATTCTATCATTATCTCTACAGCAATTCGCGCTCACTTTGTACATACTCATCATGTCCCGACTCTCAAGTTCACGGTCTTCATCGACCTTATCACTCAACTCTTCCACCTCTTCCATTACCACCCCGGACTCAGACTCTGAGACTGGTTCCTTGAGAAACAATGTTTGCCCGTTGGGAGCCAGTGGCAGCTTCATTCTTGTCACCGGAGGCCTCGGCTTTATTGGGTCACATACTTCACTTGAACTTCTGAAAGCTGGATACAACGTCATCATCGTGGACGATCTCAGTAACAGCTACCACGGAGTCTTGAGCAAGATCAACATCCTCGCTCAAAAGTATTGTGCTCAACATGGCCGCAAGCTTCCGACGCTGCACTTCCACAAGCTTGACTATCGCAGCAAAGCTATGAAGTTCCTCTTGGAGTCCTACTCAACACTTGTGCCGAGCTTCTCCCCAAACTCGGGAGAGTCTATCAGCATCCAGTCCAAGATCTCGGGTGTCATTCATTTTGCCGCTTTCAAATCTGTGAGCGAATCCATCGAGAAGCCGTTCCAGTACTACCGCAACAACGTCTGTGGGCTCGTAGACTTTGTCGAACTCCTTGGAAGACATAACATTCACAAGTTTGTCTTCTCGTCTTCTGCTACCGTCTATGGATCCAAGGCTGCAAAGGGCCAGCGTTTGAGGGAAGAAGACGTCGTTCATCATGAAACATTGTATTTGGATGAGTCCAACAACGAAACTTTGGCAGAGCCATCCGTCACTGGCCTGACATCTCCCTATGGGCGCTCCAAGTACTTTTGTGAGGCTATCCTAGCAGACATTGCACATGCTGACCCCTCCTGGCGTATTGTTGCTTTGCGATACTTCAACCCCATCGGGTGCGACCCATCTGGACTTCTTGGTGAAGATCCAAAGGGCATCCCAACGAACCTTTTCCCCGTCATCGCACAGGTGCTTACAGGGTCTCGACCCGAGCTTGACATATTTGGCACGGACTGGGATACGAGGGATGGTACAGCGATTCGAGACTTTATCCACGTTACAGACTTGGCCCGTGGGCATGTCGCGGCTCTAAGCGCGGATGTCGAGTCACCGTTTCGTACGTTCAACCTTGGCACGGGCAATGGCACTACAGTCGCCGAGGCTGTGCGCAGTCTAGAGGGTGCGTCTTCACAGAAGATAGCAGTCAATCTAGCGCCACGCAGAATTGGGGATGTGGGGTTCTGTGTTGCGGCTAACGACCGAGCCCAGAAGGAACTTGGTTGGACAGCGAAGGAGACTTTGCAGCAGTGTGCGAGTGATTTGTGGAACTATGTTAATCAACCACAAGCTCAATCTCACGCTTCGTAACGGAGGGACTCTTTGGGTGGTTGGCCCCTCTCTAATGAGACCTGGTTGTTAATAAAAATAGGGAAACTCTGGGTTGTTTTGTTTTTGAATATTGCAGTAATAGTTTCTTTACTTTCGAGTATTTTCTGCTAAATCGGAATATGATGATGGGACCGTTACAGGGAGATTGAAATAGAAGTTAAAAACAAAGGTGTAATTAAGATACGAACTAAAACTACTCATCTGGTTGTGTTAATTTATTCTTGAATTCTTTTATTCAACTCATCCCTTACCCCCAATTTGCACTCACAGCATCAGGCAACTTGTCTTAGTACATGGATGGTAATTTGAATAATGTTGTACTTCAGGACAGGAGGAGGAGTCAATGTGGGCGATGTGGCTAAGTTTTTCAAAAGTCGCGTCTGTCAACGCGTACAGGTTAAACCAACACGACGGTGAGCGATGTGGAGTTCGCTTGACTGTGGAAAACAAGACTTCAAGTAGAAGTTGAACGGCCCGACATGTGACCATCGGTTAGTTCCGTGAAAAAACGCTTTCGTTTGCCAAGTCCAAAATTAAACCGTGAAGCAATTATCATTGAATCATAGTGGAGCTACTTGTTTGGATCAAAATGCAGTCCGTGATGGCTGTGAACTAACTACAGTCGGTTTAATGCTTTTCAGTCTAACCCTGTTCCGATCGATCGTGGGGGGAGCGGCCGGATCTGGTGGCTTAAGTTTCAGAGGAAAGCCACAATATTCGGCGATGCTAACAACTAACCGGGTTTGCTTTAGACTTGCGGCTCCCAGAATGAAAAATACGATTGGCAGCTTTGAGTGGAGATCATTGGCCAGTATGGTATACAGTGCGTCACGCCGGAGGGAGTTGAAGGAAGTATTACAAATACAGTAGTACACCATCTAGTCTGTTTCATTTCCTAAAGCACCGTTCGTCAACTTCTTCTTCTTCTTCTTGTCATCATCCAATCATACTCTTCTCATCTCCATGGCACTTCTTTCATTTGCCCGGCTCTCATCCACAATCCGAACTTTCCGTCATTCAACTCCAGCCACAACGCATCACACAATGACCCCTGCTCCAATCTCGATGCAACCCTATCTGGTGCTTCCCCTGTACATCTACCCTGCCCCTGGTGCCTGGGAGCCACTCTTTCAGGCGGCCCGCAGTAGTCCCAGCGTTTCTTTCATCGTCGTCGTTAACCCCTGCAACGGTCCTGGCGTCGAGGCACTTCCTGACTCCAACTACCGAGACGCTCTAGCCCGACTCAGTTCTTTCTCCAACATCCAGCTTCTCGGCTACGTGTATTGCAGCTACGGCATTCGTCTCATACCTGACATCCAGAAGGATATTGCCGTGTACTCGGGTTGGAATTCCGAGTTTAAAATTGATGGCATCTTTTTTGATGAAGTGCCCTCCGCTGATGAGTACGTCAGTTTGATGGCCAGCTTGTCCCACTTTACAAGGTCAATCTGGAACCAGGGCACCGGAAAGTCTGGGATCGTGGTGTACAACCCGGGCGTAGCTGTAGGTGAACGGTTTTACCGGAATGTGGATCTGGTTGTTGTGTTTGAGCAATCGGAGCATCAGTGGCGACATTGGTACCTGCATCAAAATGTCCCCATCCATGGCCGAGGCAAGGATGTGGCGATCATTCACTCGTGTTCAAGCGATGCCAAGAGTTTGGCTCAGGAGATAATTAAAATGAGTCTGGGTGGACTTTATTTGACCGAACAATCCGGTGGAGGTTATACTCAATGGCCTCAAAGTTGGTTTGACCTTGTCGGAGTCCTCGACCGTGTCTCAACTGCTACCTAAAGCAGTAACGGCTGGACAGATACTGATTCCTAAGACTCCAGAAAGAGAAAGAGGATCCAGAAAAGGGGAACATGATTTCCACCCATAAGAAAATTTCTTGGTTCATTATAGATTTACCTTTTAGTAAATGGTTATTCTTAGTTTTCAAACATCGTGCTACCCTATAGAAGCGTTCCGTAAACGGTATTGGTCCCATTAAATATCCTAAGATTTCAATTGGTCAACCTAGATCTTCTAATACGTACACAAGTAGCGAACACCCACTAACCCCTAACCCAAACAGCTGTCGTTAACACAAGCGCCAAGAGGAGGCAGCCCATCAACAGTCCCCAGTCCTGTATGTATCATAGCTAAGACCCGTAAGTAGTACCGTTACAATACTCCACCCACTTATCCAAATTCATCTTCTTGATGACTGTGCTGAAACCCCTACTGCCATCCGCCTTCCCTTTACCAGAGCATATTTCACCAGCCGTCTTGGTAGACACCTTTCCTCCAGCGCCTTTGGGGTATTCAATATGGAACACAGGTTTACCATGATCAATAAACTGTGCAAATGTGTCGCATTCGGAATACTCCACGCATTGCTCGTTAACGCTGAAGTGCACATCTGAGATGACGTCGGAAATCACACTTCCGGCGTTCTTGAGTCCTGTGGACATGTTGAACGATGCCGCTGTTTGCGAGAGAAATTTGACAAAGTTTACAGAATCCTCTCGTGTGAGCTTGAGACCGTTCTCGTTTTGCTGCCATGTAAGATTAGTAAACACTCATTAACCGACTTTCCAAAAAGAGGTTTTGACTTACAAAACCATCAACGTTATCCGGATCGATAGCGTCGCATCCCTTCTTTGCTGCCATTTCGATACGCTTCTTCATGATGGAGTGTACGTTAGGGCTGGACACATTCAGCCACCGCTCACCTGGCCAGCCGTCAAGCTCTTTGCCCAAGTCGGCTTCATCAAAGTCATCTTTATCATCTCGCCAATCCTCCCATGAACCGGCGCTGAAATAACAAATGACGTTCTTGCCAAGCTTCTTTAGAGTAGTAAAAGTTGAGGCATCGTTGTCGTACAGATCCAAGTCGAAAATGTCAACGTCGGGTGTGATCTTGTCTTCATCGCTGATGTCAAGTGGCTTGAAAAGAATGATCTGCCATGTTGCACCTACTTCAGGTTGCCATAAAGAGGTACGGTTGGGGTTATGTTCCGGGGTATCTTTGCTTGAATCATCGCTGCTTCCACCATCGTCGTCATTGGATCCGCCTCGGGATAGGCCAACACCAAGACCGACACTCAGAGGAATGACGATAATCAGGACGATACCAACGACCGCCAGCTTCTTCCAAAGTGGCCAAGCCGCAAACTTCTTGGTAAGATTATTGGATTTCATTGGGAATGACAAATCGGCGTGGCGAGAGGATAATAGTACCGGGGGAGACATGATGCGCGTATGAGGATAGATCGTGGTGATGATATAACCGGCTGGAAAGATCAGCAGCGGGCCAGAGTATGAGCTGGCAAATTGGAAAACAATGATAGCTATTCCGAGGTAAGATGAAATTAATCCAGATCCACAAATACCTCTTGGGCCACCGACGAGGCAATGAGATGCGGGCTTTCAGAAACAATTGATGTCTCCGTGCACTCGTACCTGGTGTTCGACCCTAACAAGTCCTTGTAGATCTTTTCCCGTACTTGATTAATTTCAGGGGAATGAAAAATACATTGAGGTTTAGAAAATATTGCAGTAAGAAGACGGAAACTTCCGTGATCCATCGGCGCTGCGAGTCGTGTCTCCACATGCTAGCCAGTCTCGACTTTTGTTAATCCACCGAAGCGAGTCATGATCTGCCGTACGAAGATGTCATTTCCCGAGACGCCGCTACGCTAGTAGCTCGCAGGGGTCTCGATCTAAATGTATGATCCATCATTCATAGTTCTGACCTCCGATTAGCGTGTGTGTTTACTGATCCCACAAACTGGCTAGTGCTGTTCAACACCAACACCAACACCAACCAACGCCATTTTAGCTCTGCAAACCTTTTTCTGGTGTTCAGGTACTGCCAAGGAGAGCCACAACTAACGATCCAGACTTGTTAGTCACTGTAGCATATTCCAGCTGAGATGGTTCGGCGTACCGACACACATGAGTTAACGGCGAAGACGACCTGTAATACGTTACTGATCGGGGTATAATAGGCCTTTGTAGATCGTCCTGTGAATTTGCATCTTCATCGTGGACCTCACTCCTTGTCCCTGTTCGTTCTTTCTTTGTATACACTTGTTTCCTTATTCATTCATTCAGATCTGGGCATCATGCGTCTCAGCACTGCCATTGTCGCGACCCTTGCCGTGAGCGGCACCGATGCTATCTTCTTTCCTTTCCCTAATTTTCATCTTCCTTTCCCAATCAAGTGGCCCGTGGTTGTTCCTAAACCTGCACCTATTCAGCCAGCTCCTGTCCCACCAGCTCCTAAGCCTACTACAACCGTTCAGACCACTGTAGCTGTAAAGCCCACTGTTGCCATCAGCGCGGTCGAGCTCACCAAATCTACAACATCTGCTACGTTGATATCTGTTGCTTCTTCTATCACAATCGTTTCCTCCGTTTCTTCCATTTCATCGGCTTCTTCTGTTGCCTCCGCTTCCTCTGTCTCTGTTGTTTCTTCAGCCTCTCTTCCTTCAGCCACCTCCATCGCAACTGACTTGTCCTCCGTCACTGTCGACAGCACCATTCTTATCCTTGGCACGAATGACTATGCTTGTGACTCAGCATCTTCCGGCCTTCTGAGCTATGGCATTCCCTTTGAGAAGGTCTTGGTTCCGAAAGAGGGTTTTGTCATGCCAAGTCTCAACAGCTCATCCAGTGAGGGCAAGTACGGTGCTATCATTGTTATTGATGCTGCATCATATCAGTACGATTCTGGCTGGGCTAGCGCCATTACCACTGAAATGTGGGATCAGATCTACGGATACCAGCTCCACTTCCATGCGCGTCTTGTTCGTATCAACGAGTTTCCCAGCCCACAATTTGGTAAGTAGTCTGATGTTTCTGGGTTTTACTACAGGGATTAACATGATTTTAGGTGTTACTACAGCCGGCGATGGCTGCTGTTCGGATCAAGATGGTGTCGATCCGCAACTTGTCAGTCTCACAGACAACTCAGACTTCCCCTCGGCCAATGTGAAGACGTAAGCGAGATTATTCCCAATTTATTATGAATGGAGTTAACATGATATATAGAAACGCTACCCTTTCTACCAAGGGTATCTACCATTACCCTGCTACCATCACCAACGCAACCATCGCCAAGCAAATTGCAAAGTTTGGACCTGGCGGTGGCTACACCTCTGACACTGTCGCTGCCGTCATCAACAAGTTCGAGGACGGTCGCGAGCAGCTCGTCTGGTTCCTCGGTTGGGCTCACGATTGGTCCCAGACCACTGCCTTCCTCCAACACGCCCACATCCACTGGATGACACGCGGTGTCTTCTTGGGCAAGCGTAAGGTTCATCTCAACGCTCAGATCGATGATGTTCAGCTGTCCACCGGTCTCTACTACTCTGTCTCGGGCGAGAAGGAGTTCAAGATTCGCACTGATGACCTCAACGCACACGTTGATTGGCAGTATAGCATCAACGCTCGTCTCCCTAAGGGATCCGACTTCTGGCTGGAGTTCGCCCACAATGGAAATGGCGACATAATCAGCGCCGTTTCCAAGACGTCGTCTGACCGTGTTTGTGTTCCAAACACGGCTGTTGATTTCGACTCTCCCCCCGACACGCCACTTGAGTTTGTCAAGCCACCCAGCACAGGCACAAACAAGTGGTCTGATGAGTTTGTTTATGGACATTACCCGTGGACTCAGACATGCGCCAAGTTGGATGACTTTGCTTCTTGGTTCTTGAACAAGGACAATCTCAACCACTTCGCCCATCTCTCGCACACATTCACCCATTTGGAGTTGAACAACGCTACCTACCAAGATGCCAGTCGCGAGATTGACTTCAATCGTGCATGGATGAAGCAGATGGGTATTGATCAAGCTGTCCGTTATTCTCCCAACGGTTTGGTTCCTCCTGCCATCACTGGTCTTCACAACGCCGATGTTATCCAGGCGTGGTTGGACAACAAGATCACTTTTGTTGTTGGAGATAACACCCGACCGGTTCTCAAGAACCAGCAGAACACCTTCTGGCCCCTCATCAGTACTGTGGAGAGCAACGGTTACAATGGCTTAGTCATTGTTCCCCGTTTTGCCACCACGATTTACTACAACTGCGACACCGCTGAGTGCACTACTAAGGAGTGGATTGATACCTCTGGTGGGAAGGGTGACTTCAACGATCTGATAGCTCAAGCTAGAGTCGAGAACACCCGCCATCTGCTAGGACTTCATGCCGATCCTTACATGTTCCACCAGGCTAATATGCGAGTCGCCGATATGCCCCAGAGGACCGTCGGCACTTACACGTCTAAGATGTCGTTGGTCACTACTTGGGTTGAGGCCGTCACGCAGGAGTTGATGCGTCTAACCAACTGGCCCATCACTTCCATCAAGCACGATGATATCGCTCAGTATTTTCTCAACCGCAAGGCGTTGGATGCTTGTAATGCCAAGCTATCGTATGGGTTTTCTGGGGATGGAAAGAGCATTACACATCTTGTACTGTCTGCAGACAATAACCTGTGCTCTGTTCCAGTACCTGTGACTGTTTCTGGTGGGGCTGTGGTACCTGATGGCGTATCCCAAGCTGATATCTTAGGTTCCGAGCCAACTATTCAGTGGGTGAAGCTGACCGGCTCTCCTGTAAAGTTGGAGCTGAACATTAACATTGGTTTGTAATCAGTAAAAGTATAGATTTCTGCTTGCACTATATAGTTGATCACAGTAGGATTGTTCCTATTTAATCGTTTATTTACATCTTTTGCATGTCTTAAGACAAATTACTTGTAAGCTGTCATTCTTTTATGATTGGTAATTATAGCTCGGTTGGATCCTTAGCAGGAGTACCCTGAGTTCCAGTTTTACTCTAATAAATGAAACTTTGAGAGGAGGCGAGGCCCTTGATGCCTTCTTGGAATTGTGACCTTGTTAAATACATACTTTAGATATCAAAGGTAGTGGCAAAGTGACCTCTACTAGTCTCACATCATTGTACAACAGCCTTCTGGGAGACCTTCCTTTGTAATCATTTGCTTGGCCTTGATTGTTCGCTCCATCATGATCCACAACAGAATAGGAAGGACTCCTCCAGGTGTTGGTGCAATTGCTAGATCACTTCTGTCAAAGAGTATATGGCTCACATCTCCGATGACGCCCTTTTCTGTGACATAGAAGCCAAGATCAACTAAGACTCTGACGTCCGACTTTACCATGGATTCTTTGATGAAACCAGGTCCACGATGTAGTTCCGACACGATTATGGAGCGGCGTGGTGCCTCAATTTCCTCCTGAGGGTCTTCATCCTTATTTTCACTTTCGAAAGATTGATCAAAGTCTTTAGACCCGCTCACATAGGGGAACTGGTGCTTCATCTGCCGGATGAACTCTTTCGTGATTACATTCCCAAAGCCGACGATCCGGATCTTCGACTGTTGTGCCGACCGTAGTAGCCCATACCTGGCCAACAATCGGACCAACGCGTCGGCAGCAATATTGTCGGCGCGGCCTTTAGTGTACTCTTCAATATTTTTGACAGGATTGATGGACGCCATGACCTTTGGTTCATTCACCTGGTCAGGCAATGGGCGCTGTACAAGAATCCCGTGAATTTGAGTGTTCTTGTTCAGCTTCTGGACTTGGCTTACGACCTCTGTTGTGGATGCGTCCGGGGGCATTTCATACACCCAATAGCTGACACCAGCCTATATCACCATGGGTCAATGACGCTCTGTAGTTGGAGAGAAACTGCTGACATACCCGTGCAGCAACATGAGCCTTGATCTTCACATAGTCTACTGCTTCCTGACCTGTGTTGAAAAATAGAACGGCCATGACTGGCTTCACGCCACCTTTTTCGGCTTTCCGATGACACCAGCGTTCAATGTCATGCACGACCAGGTCTCCTGTGAGAAGATGGGCAGAAGCGCTCTGGAGTGCCCAGGGGATGGTCAGCAGCTCAGCGCCCTCCATTTTCGCGAATTTTTTGTTGATTTGGCAAAAGTTGAGAGTGATTCGCAGTTACTAGGTTAACTTTTGAATCGATGAGATATTGTGTGATGCCTGATGCTGTGATGTGAAGTCGGACAAGCGTGCGGGGACGGCCCCAGCACGTGGCGCGAAGGTCTGAGCACCAATAACAAAATGAGCACCATCTCCGGGTTAACCAAATGTCTCAAGAGTCGTCGAGGAAACGACAATTGCAGGTATAATGTTGTGTAAGCCCTGGGCTAGCAATCTTTAGAGTCGCAGTCATGTGTTTACCAGCTGCTCCAGGTTAGGAATCTTCGTAAGACCAGGGTAGATGATCATTGGGATACGATTACTGTGGGTCAGTTGCCAATTCGACCTTAACAGATGACCGCCTAAATATCTCGACAGCTAGATAAGACGCTAACAGAAAATCCATTAAAAGAACCCATTAGTTTACACTTCATTAACCGACCAGTACCTTACTTACGATTCCCAATTTGATCCTAGTAAGAATGGAGTAAATAAATATTTTACGAATTATGGAAGCGTTTTCGTGCCAAACAGGACGACTTTCCAACGTCAGCGGGTGTGTTCGTTTACGCATAGGTCGCTGAAATGAACGAACCTGTTGATCGTGAGACAGCCCTGTGCAGTCAAGTAAGCTGACTAAGTCCGATGGAGAAACTCAATTCTCGGCTCCTTTTGTTTCAACCAATACAAGGCTGTTTGGAAACAATGTACATGTGCTTATCACGTCTAGAATAAAAGGCAAGTGGGCTCATCCTGCCTAGTCAGCTCGGAAACCTTCAGTTGTTATTGGATATTTTAATCAAGAATAGAGTGAGAAAAAAGCCACGGAGGAAACAGAATACTGACAAGTGATGGCCGTACTACTCCGAGGCATGTGGACAAGGGCATCTCTCAACAAAAACTTACTATATAATTTCAGTCTTTACAGACCATTTCCACGATCTCCGTCACGCAGATAGCTAACCTTCTGACTATCCTGGCGGCAGTGGCAGCGACCCTTGCCGGGTCCCGTTCCTGGCTCATCCAAGCACGATGCCACCGAAGACGGGCTCGACTTTGAACCGGTCTTTGAGAACACCGCTCACTTAATGAAGTATCAAAAGTGTTACTGGTATCAGAGCGGCATCAAGTTTGTAAACAACACGAACTGGGCTATCAATCGTGCTGGTCGCTGGTGTTCTAGCAACGAAGGGTCCGGAAGGTACCATCTGGGCCAGATCAAGAAGGGCTGCTACAACTATCGGCAGTCTGATAAGAACTACCATTTCCTTTTTGAGATGCAGAATACCCGCTTCCACGACGCTACGCTGTCGTCTACTGAATGTCGGGCTTGGTTGCACTGTGTTATTCAGAATTGCCTACAGGGACGCACAGATAATGACGGCAGATTCAAGTGGCGGCATATTTATTCTTCACCTGTTTCCTGCCATCCGTGTACGCCATTATCCGGGGAAAGGATGACACTGACTAGATTCACAGTGTTGACCCTTAAGATGGACAATGCTACAATGGAGTTCTGCTATGCATCTATCGTGTGCAGAAAGAAGGAAAGTGTGGAGGTTGTTAAACATGGTATTGGGATTTTATGGAGTAGATTTGAATATATTCTAATTTATATTACCTGACACTAAAGGATAAACTAAAACCAAGGAAAACCCCGTTCGTCATCTTCATAGATAAATATTCCGAAAGATGTGGATTCTGGAGACCCTCCGAATTGATAAGGTGACTATTGCGAGGCCACAATTTATCAATGCTAGGTCAAGGCGCCGGTTGCAGTTCTGACGGGCAGCTGCAGATTCACCGGATATTCCAAAGCTGACCTCCCACTGACGGGCAGAGGATCAATGGCTCTGAGAGCATTCCAAGTCTTCATAATCATTTCCAAGTACTGTGCAAATCCAGATCCTGGTCCAACATCGCCATCGCCAGCGAACTCAGAAGCGAGATAAATCAACTCATCGAGAGTCACATCTCTGTGGTCAACGACAGAGATACAGAGAATGTAGGCCAAGATATTCTTGTGCACGTCCACAACTCCCTTGCTGCCGAAGGTATACTTGTAGGTATACATATCGACGCGAATGATGGCATTGCTAAGTTCTCTTTGTTAGCTTCTGTCATATTAGTCATACTCGTGGCCACACTTACTGTTTCATGCACACAAAGAATTTCTTATCGTAGCTTTCGCCTGCAGATGCATCCCCAAGGATGGCAGAGAGTCCTGTCTTGACCACGGACTTGAAACCGTCCAGGACGCCCTTAGTTCCAGTGTCGGAAGCACCAAAGAACGCATCGACAGCGTCTTCGACACCTTTCCCAGGCTAGAAGGCATTACATGGTAAGTACTCAAAGTCTATTTGAGAATATGGGAGACGGAATTACGTACTGTACTTTCAGCATCGACAGCGACATGGCGCTCGAAGCGCAAAGCTCTCTTGCCTGGAACACTTGTCTTCATAGCTGACTCGCGATCCAAGAACATCTTCTCTAGCTCTCCCTGGAACGTATCCAGCCGAGCGTCTGCGAGCTTCATCATAAGCTCGAGCTGCTCCTTCTTCTTCCTCTCGTTTTCGTCAGCCGCCTCATTGGGGGCGATCAAGGCACTGAGAGCGTTTCCCATGACTGTATATCTGGTTGAACTTGGTTATAATTGAGTGAGTTAGCGAAGGGATAAGAGTGTTGAGGATTTTGTTCGCTTGACAAGGTGGGAGTGGTGGGCTTTTTATAATACTCTGAAGTGCCCAGATAGAAAGCTGTATAACTTGGTGATATTTGTAGGCTTAGTTAAAGCATGGTTAGAGGGGTGCATCAGACAGAATTTGATAGTACATGGTGATTCATTCACAACTGCTGCGCGAAGGACCTGCTGCTCTGTCCGCAATCTAGATACGACTAAATATGACCTAGCCTTAATGTTT
Organism: Fusarium camptoceras; assembly: GCA_004367475.1. Taxonomy (NCBI): domain Eukaryota; kingdom Fungi; phylum Ascomycota; class Sordariomycetes; order Hypocreales; family Nectriaceae; genus Fusarium; species Fusarium camptoceras. The sequence goes on along the minus strand of QGED01000041.1, from coordinate 89,406 downwards.
AGACGCTTGTTCTAGGTTCCAGCTCCGATGTGTCCCGCATCAGATTCCCGTTTAGGTTAGAAATTCCCAATGCGTAGCATCAGCCAGCCCAGTAACTTGAACAGTGGGACAGAAGGCTGATCGCAGCTGACCTACTTGACAGCATTGGAATAGCGATGTACCAATAACAATGTAAGGTTATCGCTTTCATTTCAGGTGACTCTCTTATTTGTTGGAATGTCAGTATCATATATGCATACGCAGCGCATTATCACAAAGTGGCGCAAGACTACTGGAAGCCAGTCTTTAGGCACTAGACTGAGGTGGTATCTCTTGTTTTACCTTAACATCCATGGTCGCCTACCATCACCTGAAAGAGGAATACTCGACTTGATTCTGATAGCTGGTGGGAGAGGCAAGTGCGGGGGAGCTAGCGTCTCAATATGGTTAAATGGTGGTCGAGACTGGAGTAAAAAGACGTTAATGGAGGAACGTAACAAGCTGAAGCTGAAGGGCTTTATCGGGGCGCTTCCGGGGCGCTTCCGGGCCGCCCCGGACCTAATACCGCATTAAGTAAGATGCACTTTCTGTCGCATTTTTAAGAGGTTCATGGCGCGTTCTATTGTTTATTTCAGCCAGCCACGTTGGAAGGTTGAAACTGCTTTTGACATGCCACACATCTAGTGAATCGAAAAAACGGTTGCCCGGTGTTTGATAAGCTGTGGATGGACACTTCATCTGAGGGTTGGAGGCCTTTCCGCTATGCTGTTTATTGGGTTCTATTTCCTCAATCATTGTAACGTCTATGGTAGCTGTTACAATTGAATTCCAAAATTGCTAGTAATTGTACTACACCCCCGACGCTGCACCTGTTAGCCTCTACCTTTAGTTACTTTTGACCTTCTTCAATCTCTCTTCCATCTGTTCCCGCGGACTCTTCAAGTTGACCTCTGGAAACCTCGGGTCCTTAGTCCATGGCATAACATCCGCCCCTTCCAAGAGCCACTTCAACGTAGCCTTCTCGTATTTATCTACCAACTCCTTATGACAAGAATCTTGAGCCAGGTTATGAAGCTCGTGAGGGTCACTGTGTCGATCGTATAACTCCGGAGGTTCGTACAGTCGATATACGTAGGTCCAGTTCGCATCACGAAGTGAAATTGCCTTTCCGACCAGGGTTGTGTCTTCGTGTTGCAGACCTGCTTTGAGATCATATGGATAAGGAGCCTGTTCCAGAATTGGCTCTTCGGATGTGAGGAATCCACCTTCGGAAAATGAGTATTGTTTATGAGTTTTTGCATCGTTGCAAAGAAGAGGAACCCATGATAGGCCGTTATGAGCGAATAGCTCTCCAATTCCTGACATCTCCAACATAGTTGGTACGAGATCAACCATTTCCGTCATGGCATCGATCTTCTTTCCCTCTGGTAACCCCGCACCACCAATAATGAGAGGTTCGTGTACCAAGGTCTCAGAGAGACCCGAAGGCCACTTCTCAATAAGTCCATGGTCTCCCAAATACTCTCCGTGATCGGTAAAGAACATGGTAACAGTATCCTGCCATAAGCCCAGCTCGTCGACCTTGTTCAGAACTCGACCGAACTGATCATCCAACCGCGTAATCATACCGTAATAGGTCGCCTTGATCTCTCTCCAGATCTCAAGTGTAGCACGTTGAGTACCGTACTTCTCCCTGATTGATTTCATGTATCGAGGTTCGTATCCAGTTTTCTTATCAATAGTGGCCTCGACATCTGAGACCTTGGATCGATCGTACATAGAGAAGTAGGGTTCTTCAACCTGGAATGGGCAATGGGGAAATATGAGTGGCATAAACAGCACCCATGGCTTATCGGTTGGAGGGCAATCCAACCACGTCAGGGCCGATCTCACCACAGCTTCATCATAATCCAAAGCTTTGTCCGCATCTCTCACTCCCCGGTAAAATAGTCGACCCCAGATACTCTCATCAACCTCCCGTCCACCACCAGCAAATTTTGGTGTAAACTCGGGTGTCTCCAGAAATCCGTACTCGCTCAGACTCAATTCAGTCACAGTGGGAGAAAAGGTGTCGCCCCGAGGAGCAAGACAGGCGACATGATACCCGGACTCCTTCAGACTGCGAAAGACATTTGGTTCCCAAGGTTTGATGAGATTTTCTAGACTTCTGTGGCCACTGACGTGGGGGTATGTTCCCGTAAACATACTACATCGCGATTGAGAACACACGGAGGCTTGCGTGAAGCAATTGGTGAACAGACTTCCTCTTGCAGCGAATGCGTCAATGTTTGGGGTCTTGATCTCCGAGTCGGGGCCAGTTGTACAGCCGAGAGAATCGTATCTCAATTGATCAGGCATAAAGATGACATAATTTGGTCTGTTTCCTCCATTGTCGGAATCAACCTGCAAGGGAAGAGGCTTCGGTGGGATACTGTAGGATTGCGACATTTTGAATTGCTATGTGCAAAAAGTTTTCGATTCTGATTCTGATCCTGTGTTCTTGCAGAGTAATATCATCCGCAGTTGTCTAGTTGTGGGTTAACACTCTCATAGCTAGTCCCGGATCTCGTACTTCGGATGTCGCCCGTCGTCATCTGACTCCGGGTTGACGTGCTTGCTGATTTAATGCGGGGAAAGTAGAGACCAGTGTAATAGGACCTGTAATTGGCCCACATGGGGCTGCCAGACTAGATCTAGTTAGCCCAATTAGCATAGCAAGTCGTTGTTATCAATATGGTTATAAAGACTTTGCCAACTTTACCGACAGAGATCATCTAGGAACTCGTTCGGATCTCGCACAATGGATGACAGTTCGCCGAATGAACGAAGGTCACCCCTGCAGCTGGCCTGTAAACAGTGTCGAGCAAGAAAGGTTGGTGCTTTGCTGCATTTTGAGGGGTTCCCCACTAATCAATCATTAGGTCAAATGCGATCGTCGGACTTCGGGGTGCATGCGATGTGAACGTCTAGAGTTGACGTGCAGTTATGTTACGAATGATCCGATTGAAGAATCACTTAGTGGTGTCAGCGAGGACTTAACTCAGGCGGGCATCAAGAGACGAAGGATCCTCCGTGCCTGTGCGGCCTGTCGTATTGCCAAGTCTAAATGTTCGGGAACGTGTCCTTGTAACCGATGTCAATCGTCAGGGCAGCAGTGTGTATTCGGCAATGAAACGGCTTTGTCTAGTGTTGACAATGGCATGGAAGTACATCCATCACTGGCAACTACTAGCCAGACATACTATGGGTCAGTGCCCAGTCAGGCATCAATGGATATGTCTCCCGCTGCAACTGACGAAATGAACCGGTATGTCCTTGGTCTGAGCTATCTCCGTTGAATACTGATAAGGGGAAAGGGTGTTTGAACTTGAGAACAAAAGCACTGTAAGAACGTATCTAGATACGTACTTCGACAGATCAGACATAGCCGATTGCGTCTTCCTGCATCGCGCAACCACAATTGCGGAGTGGAATCAAGGCAAGCTTGAGCAGACTCTCCTCAAGACTATTTGCGCCTCCGCCTTGAGACTCACGCCGGGATACGATGCTGAAAGCTCGCCCGCCACTACCTGGATAAAGGAAGTTCAGAATGATCTAACCAACCAAATGGGTGATATTTCAGTAGCAAAGCTGCAATCTCTGATGCTGGTCATCGAATTCCTTTTCTCAATGCAATTTGCTGGGGATGTTTGGGTTCTTGTCTCGATCGCATCAAGGATCGCATTTACGAAACGACTGAATTACGAAAGACCATCAATTGACGCGATCAAACAGGAATGTCTTCGTCGGTTGATGTGGTCTATATATAGAATTGACAAGGTCTTCTCAGGTGGCATTGAGGATTTGACTGTTTGTCCGACGCAACGGATGCATATTCGTCTACCGAGTAGCCAACACAACTTCCAGCTTGGGTCAAGGTCAAAAGCACCGTTTCTGTGGAACAAAAGTGAGGATGGCACGGATTTGAACGTGCTAGCCTTCTTGATGAAGTTCTATGACATTCGCGATAGGGTTCTTAGGTAAGATGCTCCAAGTAACAAGCAGACACTGACTGACAAGACCAAGATACACAAGACAGGTTATTCTATGTGGAGCGAGCCCTTATCACAGCAGGGCAAGGCTACGCTCACTAGATGTTGAACTGTCCTCGTTCGAAGATTCACTACCCGATGAACTACAACTCAATGCTAACAGACTCATGATAATGTGTCACTCTGACGAAGCGCGTGCATACACGATGCTGCATACTTTAGTCCTGAGCTCTCGCTGCGATCTTCACAGGTTTCTCATTCCAGGTATAAGAGAAGCGGTATCGTCTGAAGCGGTGAGCCAAACACCAACAGAGTACATCGACTACTGCCAACAGAGATGTCTACAGACTGCACTGAAGTACATAGATATGTGGTCGAAGATCAGAGAGATGGAGACGAATAGTCGTGTTGGGACCCCTACATCTGCCGTGGTGACATATCAGATGGTCAAGATAATTGATCACCTGGCTAGGTTCCTGTCACAACATGGAGACACATCTCTGCCGGCAATCAAGCAAAGGCTTGTGGATATTCTACCCGTTGTGTCGGGAGGCCGGTCTGGGGTGGGATGGACTCGATCATGCGTAAGTAGTCATTTGAGGTGGTGGAAGAGCGAAGCTGACGTTGTATCAGCTCATCGATATCGAGAACCTTATACCACAATTGGGAACAAGACATATATCGCCCAGCTCACCGTAAGTCGCCCATCCTGGACAAATTCCCACCTAACAGCCTTCTTACCAGTACGTCACCGGGAGCGATTCGACAGCAAGAGAAGCTACATCGGCGTTCGAAGCATGCTTATGCTCCAGAAGATGAAGAAGAGGCAGACCCAGCCATTCGACCAACAGATCAAAACTCAAGTGAAGCTGTATCCGAGACAACGGCTCTTGAAGTTCCACAAGGTCAGGATATTTGGTCTTTCACGACTCAGGGCAATGCACAAGACATGACGGGGTCAACTGGCGAAGAGTCTTTTGCATCACTGTCGTCACTTGGATATCCACTCATCAACTATGACTCCATCAACTCTGTCGACCTGGTGTTTGGGGACCAAGAGCTTGGCTTTCCAATGGACCCATTTGATCTGCCGATGAACGGGTACACTGATTCGAATGCTCCACAATATTAAGTAGCAATTTAGCAACTAAAATACATAGCCTCCGAGACACGTAGCTTACTCTCGGGAACAGCGCCTAGCTTAAGCTGCTGGTTCTGCAGTTATGGAATTCTTCTTCCCATCGACATATATCTTGTCTGATCCATCTCTCCCCTGTGCATCACGCATCATCTCGGTAGCATTGACCTTTCCAAACTGGCGAATCGGAACACCTTGATTGAACAAGAAGTCAACTTGCTCCAGTGTCTTGCCTTTGCATTCAGGAACACAGAAATAAACAAATACAAGGGCGGTCGCCATGATTCCTGCGAAGATGAAACCGACCTTGCTGTTCAGCCCAGCGTACTTGTCATAGATGAGATACGGAATGCTGAAGTTAACGGTAAAACTAATAGAAAAGCATTAGCAGTTGCGATACCCGTTTGGGACTAAGAGCTCACTTCATGATAACGTTGACAGTAAATCCAACTCGTGAAGTGAGGTCACGAAGTCGTAGAGCAGAGATCTCGGTGGTAACGACGTAGACAAGAGGCGCCCAACCCATTCCGAAGCCAGAGGCAAATACAGCCATCATGCTGATTACTCCCTTCTTCCTGGAATCATCAACAGGAGATTGTACACCAAGGGAGCCCATTGTAATCATGGCAGCAAACATGGTACATGATGATGCCATGAGAAGGACACTGTGTCTTGTGAGTTTCAAGTAAGGTTCTTTGGATGCCATTACTTACCGTCTACCAGCAATATCTGCCCACAGAAGGATACATATAATCGTGATGATGCTGATGGCTGATGTAATCAGGCTGAAACCAAATGGATTGATGGTTCCGAGCGACTTGACGTAGATGGTGCCATATTGTGATACGAATGCTTGACCGCCAGCCTGCTGATAGAAGTTGACGGCCACGACAATCAGAGTTCGCTTAAGGTTGATGCCGCGGAAAAGCTCAATGAACCTTCCCTGCTCTGTCTCTTCTTCCAAAGAGACTCTCAGCTCTGAAAATTCGGCATCAATCTCTTGGTCTGTAAAAACACCCTCTCGAATTTTCTGGAGGCTGTTTCGAGCTTCATCCACTCTATTCTTTCGGAGCAACCATCTTGGCGACTCTGGGACGAACCAGATACCTGCGATAACGATCGAAGGAACGATGTAGAACATGCCTAGGGGAATTCGCCACGCGCGGTTATCGGGAAGGGAGGATGTTCCGTAGCAGATGCTGTTGATGACGAGGCCGCCGATTGCAAGACTAAGTTGGTAAGATCCGACCATGAAGCCACGAGCTTGAGCGGGGACTTGGTCTATTAGCGACAGGTTTGCAACAGTACAGGAAGTTTTGCTGCTTACCAATTTCAGACTGAAACGTTGGAACAACGCCGAGCTCCATGCCCACGTAGACATAGTTCAGGATTCGGGCTGCCATAATCTGTTCGCGATGGAATGACGTGACGGCAATAGTTGCTGTGACAAGTGCATAAACACTCATGACAAACATGCACCATCTTCTTCCCCATCGCGATGAGATCCAAGTACCGGCAAGAACACCTGCCATTATTAGCAAGCTCAATCTGCGTTCTGAAGGGTACTTACCAGCTGCAAAGCCAATATAGTTCAAACTGTTAAACAGCGAAAGCCAATACGGTTCAAGAACATATTTCCCTGTCTTTCCGTCGAAAACTCCGAATTGCTTGTCAAAGGCATCCATAGCCTGCGTCGTGGCAAACGCCTGGTTGTCGAAGCCATAGTTGAACGTCGAGACAGCGATGAGGACGCATGAGAGCGCAAGTCGGCGGTTGAAGTACCTGAACTTGGTGAAAATGCCCATGATGGAAGATATTGCTGGATCAACCTGTCATGATGTGGTTGAGGTAGGCGTTGAAATAAGACTTATATGAGGAAAACTAGAGATGTCGTGATGGTTGGGGTTGATTGACGAATGGGGCGATTTTAGTGGTATATCCATGCCTGATCCACTGTGCGTGTGATTTACCCCAGGAAATTGTGCGTGAACTCCCCGAAGCACGAGATCCGGGCTCCGTTGATCCACATACGACATCCGAGGACGAGATCCGGCTGAGGCACGGGGAGAACAGGTCGGTTCTGTCGGATGAAAAATGATACTAAATTATTGTAGTACTGTAGCTAGCTCAACTTATCTCTCATTTATTTCCCCCTGGACTTAGGAAAGGTTGAAACCCATTCCTCAATCTGATCAATCCCCGCTTCCTGGATAGCCCTGACCTCTGGCCATATATCCCCAGCATTGCGATATGTATCCGTACAGTGATTGCCCACAGGGTTGAGAAAGTGCTTGACATAGGTGCTGTTGCCAAGAATACCTCCCGGTCTCTGGGGAGATGCAAAGGATGCTGCTCTCCAAGGATCAAATGCGCCGTTTACCAAGATTGTCCTGTTGAGATACGATGATGGGTCGCTCCAGCCTCCATAGCGTGCATTCCATGAGTCCGCTGTCTTTCCCTTAGCCAAGCCATATGTTTCGCCGTTCGGACCAGGAGGAAAATAACGGGCGCAGGTCTTTCTGAAAAACTCTTTGTTGACCAGACGTGATACCAATGTTGGCGTTCCCTTTGGTGAGCCTGTCTGCCAATACTCCTCAGGCTCGTTGCAGAAGAGCCATTGGAGTTGTAATGTAGCAACAATACTTGGAGCATCTAAGTTTTTGTTGGCATAAACCAAACTGTCAGAGTCACCAAAGTTGAAGCATCCTGTGTTATTCTCGCCTTTCCAAGGACCTTGTTGTTCGCACTTCCCCGGGATCCAGATTTCCTTCGTCCAACGGGCGTAGCCTGCTAGTGCTTTCTCCAACCCGACGCCTTCTACGCCAGGTAGCTTCGATTTGTCTGCGATATCGAGGGCATTCTCAACATAGTCGCAGAATTGCCACGTATCACGTATGCGCAAACTGGCACCTTGAAAGGTTTGTGGACCATAGCTCAGCAGGTTCATGAAATCGTCATTATGCTTGAGGTCTGGTGCGCCAAATGTTGCTTTGATCTTTTGGATCTCATCAGCTGAGCCTGCCGAATGTATCAGTATCTTATAAGATCCTCTAATAATTTGTCTTACCGTGAAGCATAATGTCGTCTAGATAGTCAATGACCTTCCCAACATCGGTCGTACAGTTCTTGGGCATGTAAGACTTAGCCGCATCGAAATATCTCCAGAAATCTGGAATCTCTTGAGGGGGTGCGCTCGACGCCCACGAGGCCCAAAATGTGTCCGGGTGTTCCTTTTCTGTGAACAAGACGCGATTCCCCTGCGCGGAGCAACCAGTCTGGACCCAAGGTACTTGATCAGGTCTGGCGCTATCGTTCTTCGCGAACGGCAACTCGGCGGACTTTGCAAAATGGATTTTGTCTCTAATGATCTGGTCCTCAGTATAGAACTTCAGGTTCTCGGTTGTCAGGTTCCGGAAGGGTGAAGATTTGCCAAAGTACCGGTTCTCAAGCATGAGCATGACGGCGCCGATACGCTTCGCAATCATCCCACCAATGACATAGTCGTCATGCAGCCAGAACTTGACTTGCTCAGCTTCGGCGTCAAGTGGGGCTATAAGAACGACGGGCGGGTTGCTACCGTTGGCGTAGTTCAAACTGTACCAGTACCGTTGCTCAAAGGTTCCCAGGGAAGGATTGTCGTGGTTGATCAGTTGGTGAAATATGCCATCTTTAACACCGGTTGTATCATCTCCGCTTTGTCGTGCTACAAGTTGAGAGTCGGGTTTCAATTCGAAATGAGCCTGTTGGCGCGAGCTGAATCCATGGACGTGTCGCAGCAAGATTGCAAAAATTCCGACACCTACGAAAAGGTGCATACTCGGCTGATATTTTACAGGATATGTTGCAGATCCAGAATGAATTTACACGTTGAAATCGAGTTGGACCTGTTCATTGTCGGTTTCACAGCGCATATGTATGGAAAACGTTCGGCAAATCCGGCATTTTTAAATGAACTTATTCCCATGTAAACTCAAAGCGTCGCATTACAAAAGTCAATTAGATGAAAACCAAACTCAAAATTACTAGCTATAGTAAAATACATTAATCTGTTAACAAGACATCAATTTGTATTTATACATGTCATCTGTTTCCTGTCCCACAGCCGTCGTCAGTTTGGAAAATCCCAAACTCCAGGTTATGTCACTGGGCATTTCAGCAATGACGACTGCCAAGCCGGGTAACACGAGTGAGATTAAACGTGGGTCAACCTGAAGTAATTCATCCAATAGATAGCTTCTTCACCTGGCCGATCATATGCACCCCTGCATTTATAAAGTTTCTTTCCGAGCCACCTCCTGAGCTCACCTCAATTACCGCTCAAACTCACCAGCGAACCCTCATTCACCGAATCATGGCGCTCCAGACCACCACGTCGCTGCTTCTGCCGGCATATACCGGCCATTTTGTAGCCGAGGTCATTGGTGCGGATACTACAGCCACTACCTTCGTGCTGGACTGCGACGATGATAAAAACGACGAGGATTGTGGTCTCACACGCGATACCGTCATTGTGGGATCATGGGGCGACAAGACTCCCGCACCAGGAGCACCTACAACTGGAGTTTGGCGAGAAGCCATGGTTATTGACGACGAGGAGCCCTACACTTACTCTGTGCAATGCGAGATGAGCAAGACCTACGCCAAGACTTGTACTGCGATCAATCTTGGCGGCAAAGACAAAGGACTGTCCCATCCCACAGAGACTTTCACTCAGACTGTCGCCACTGACTCGTATCTATTTGAGGACTTTTTGTATGGAAACTTTACCTGGGTGCCCGTTACTGTAACGAAAGGCCAGAAGTATCTCTCAGCTTCGCAAAAAAGGTCTGCTCCTGAAGCTTTAAGAGCCGAAGTGGCAACAACCTCCAGTGATATACCAGCGAGCTCTATCACTGGAGACGTGGTGATATTGACGGGCGAGGATGGCAATGGGGATTTGGTGACGTTGACAGGATCGAGTGGAAAGTCAACCGGCATTGATAGCGACGACGTGGTGATATTGACTGGCTCCAATGGTAACGGAGATCTGGTGACGTTGACGGGATCTCACAGTCGGACGACTGATGTCGCTGGTGGAGATGACATAGTTACACTGACGGGAGAGGCTATGCCCAGCGACACCTCGGACAGCGGTGCTGTTGGTGTTCGTATAACAAAGCTATTCGCGGCTGTTACCATAGCTGCTGTCGTTTTCGTTTGCTCCTAGAGTACCCACAGTACTAGCCTAGTACTCAAGCATGATTCAACGCACAATAGGCTTTTGAAATCAGCCTAATACGCAATGCGAATGTCGGTTGTTTGATCTTAGTGAGGTGACCGCGAAGGTCGTAACAAATTTCTGAAACCATTTCAATGATGAGGTGTCCCTCAATTAGCAGCTGTGGCTCCACTGGGAAGCGTATTCAAACTGAACCCGGTTCAATTCAAAGCTTAGGTCCTCTAAGAGGAACTCGTTGAGCTAGTGTAACCTTGACAGCTTAAAGTTCTGGCGTATCAGCGAAACCCTTACCTCCAGCACCTCTATCACCCTTAACATCTGCCGTATCCACCAGGTCTCTTAGCTTTTTGAGATCATCCGCTGACAATTCGACATGCACTGCGGCCGTGTTTTCCTCTAGATACTTGATCTTCTTGGTTCCTGGAATAGGAATGATATCATCTCCCTGAGCCAGCAGCCACGCAAGAGTCAGCTGACCTGCCGTGCATCCCTTCTCTGCTGCTATCTTCTGGAATTCGTCAACTAGCGTCAGGTTTCTGACAAAATTGTCGCCTTGGTACCGCGGAACCATACGACGGAAGTCGTCCTTGTCAAAACTGTCCAGTGACTTATACTGTCCCGTCAGCATACCGCGGCCAAGCGGAGAGTACGCAACAGTGGCGACTCCTAATTCACGCGCAGTTTGCAGAAGGTGAGTGCCTGGAGCTCCCTCAATATCCAGAGTCCACGGGTTGTACTCAACCTGCACAGCGTGAACGGGATGAACTGCGTATGCCCTGCGTAGTGTACTGGAGGAACATTCCGAGATGCCGATGTACTTGATCTTTCCCTCGCTTTTACCCGGAGGTTAGTATCGAGAGGCCACTCAATAAACTTATCACGTAGCCACTTACTTCTTCAACTTGACTAATTCCTGCATAGTCTTCTCGACTGGGGTCTTGCCGTCCAGCCGGTGAATATAGTACAAGTCAATGTGGTCTACCCCGAGCCTCTTTAAGCTTCGCTCACACGCCTCACGGGCATTTTCTGGCGACGAGTCGATCGTTATGGATAGATTAGCTCCAGGTCGAACGGAGACATCGATACCAAACTTTGTGGCTAGAAAGATATCTTGTCGCCTTCCAGGATGTAACGCGAACCACTTGCCCAACAAGTCCTCGCTGTCGCCGTACATCTGCGCCGAGTCCCAGTTTGTTGCGCCAATTTCCCAGGCACGATCTAGAACTTTCAGACGCTCCTCATCAGACCTACAAAAGTTCGCTTATCAGCTGAGAAACCGTGACGCTGTTCGGATGCCTTACTCTACTTTGCCGTACGCGATGCTGAGGCCCATAAGACCGAAGCCGATCGCGGCAACTTCGGGCCCGTCACGACCGAGCTTTCGGGTGGGGAGCTTGACAGGAGACATTGCCACTACAATGAAGTGACTTTGATGCAATAAAATAATAAGATATTGTAGTACTGAGGATACGAATATCGTTAAATGCTATGATTTCGACTTGAGGAGAGAGGATAGCACTTATATAAGTTTTTATCAGTCAACGCTCTTCGGCTCTACGGGTTTGCCTGGTCGAAGAAAAAGAGGAACTTGTTACGTTACAGGAGACTTACCGGACTCCTGTTGGATCCCTAAATCCGGAGAGAGTTTGTCCACGCAGACGAAAGTAACTACCGACAACCCGTCGTGCATTTCTGTTTAAGCTCGGAGAATTGGTCTAAATCCGGAAACCCCGGAACTTGCAGGAGCGAAATTTTATTTCGGTTAATGATTTACCCCATTGACTAGGATGGGGGACATCCGTTAACTTCAAGGCAGCCTCCAGACTTCTAGCTGGTTATAAAAAATCACATATATTACAACCATTGTAAATAGATTTACAGTCAGCGTATTAAATACACCATCGTTAGCGTCAGGCATTGGCCTGCTGTGTATGAGATTGGCAGACTGAACGTCGGTATGAGAGACCGACTTTCGTAGCTCATTCAGATAGAAAATCAAGCACTTATTTGGGTGAGGACTGGCTGAGCGACACTTGAGACAAGCCTGAGCCACGCTACATAAAAGCGACGATGCGCTGTGTTGCCTTTCTTCCTTAAAACAGAGCGAGTCATCATATTAAGGAATACAATGTGAACCAAAGATGATTCAATGAGCCGCTATCTACAATACGTTGTTACTTTGGGAATTATAGTTCCACAGATATCTCAATTAACAGAAAGTGTCAGTGCCTTCCATTGCACCTATAATTAAAAAAAATAATTAGATACCAGCAAGAATTCGTGGGAACAACTTCTCAGTAAAGTCCCAAAGAATCGGAGTATAGTCCGGAGCCCAAGTAAGTCCAGTCCAGAACGTGTTGCGCTGTCCCTGCAATGCGTAAAGCTTTCGATAGAATCCAGCCTTGAGCTCGCTAGACGATACCTTGGGCACCGTAAGTCCATGGGATGCAAACGCCAAGATCTCGGGGCTCGTAGTATCATATGTTCCCGCCTCGTCGATCCTGGTGAAGGTTTGTTTGATCAGAGTCTTTGCCTTGTCGGCAGTCACGCGAGCGTTGCCGAGAACACGAGTAGTGAAGAGATCCTTCTTGCCAGCACGAGTATACGCATCAACAAAGTCGCCTTGTGGGAGGTAGAAGTTGGTCGCGTTATCCGGCGCGTTGCGAATACCAGGGACGTTAGCTGGCAGGTTGGTCTTGCCGACAACGCTGACATACAAGGTCTCCCAAGAGAACTTGGAAAAGAGAGACTTTTCATTCTCGTCAAGATCCCACGGTCCAACATTGTCAGGAGATGGGGTGGCTGCGAAGAGCAGCTTCTTGGCCTTGATGCGCTGCTGACCGTCTGGTGTTTGTACAACCAATTCAACGCCCTTATCACTGCGACGACTGGAGACCAAGGTGCTTTTGAGGAGAACGTCGTCTTTCATAAGCTCAAGGACGCGATCAAAGAGTGTTTCCGAAGAATATGTCGCAGGGTATTTGAAAGTCGGACCAGCAAGACCAAACCCCCCCAGAGCGGCGAGTTGAGGCTGTCCGACCACGGCCATGACAAACCAGGTTGGAGTGTTTACAGCATCAGACAGCCAGATAAGTGTGCGGAGGATTGCAAGTGAGCTTCCCATGCCGTATTTGTTGAGGAATTCTCCAAAGGGTAAGAGGAGATCCTCGGGGACGTCACCTTGCTTGAAGTAGCCATTCTCAAACCAAGGCTGATACTTAGTCGCTAGTGCAGCATACTCAATCAATGAGATGGTTTCATTAGGAAGTCCATAGTCAACGTCAACTTGCTTGCCGGTGTTGAAATCAATATCCTTGGTGCCGAACAGGAGACTGGCACCGCTCTCCAGATCCGGGTCAATCAGGCCAACATCAAAACGTTTGAAGAAGGCCTTGGTTGCCTTTCGGTTCAGATATGCTTGGACGCCGTAATTGATGGGCCTATCATTGGCACTTGGCTTGTATGCGTGAACATGGCCACCCTAAACAGCGACGTTAGTATGTCCAATCATTGTGAGAGGTTATTACTTACAAGCCTGTCTTCCTTCTCTATGACTAACACAGACTTGCCATAGTCCTCTCGGAGTCTGACGGCAGCATAAGCACCGGTCGCGCCACCGCCAACGATAGCAACGTCGACTTCGCGCACGAGTTTGGGCTTGGACAAAGCTGCACAGCCTGCGACGTAGGAAAAGAGGACAAAGAGGTTTTCGAATTTCATCTTGCGGGACGTAGACAAAGATACCAAGAAGCTAAGAAGCTGCCGAGAACATGATAATCTCGGGCACTTGGGTCTTAAGTAGGTGCTTAAAAGCTAGGCTGTCAGGTAGTACGGAACCATCGGATGAGGGTCTCCACGGCAGTCAGTGCGTGTAACTAAGAATCTGCAAAGGGCTTGTTTGCCAGATAGTTTGATGCCCGAAAATCCATTTCGAGTAATGTCGCTTAATAGCAGATCAAGCACGGGTCGGGGCGCTGGAAGCACCGGACCAGTAGAGTTTGATGAAATATCCGAGCGTCGGTGATGATCACGGCAGTTGGGGATACACAAAAAGCGCCCGTCAGACCAGAAGACTCCATCATGTGCGAGATTAAACTATCGAGCAAACATCAGCTGAGAGTGTTCTAGGTTCCTCAGTGTTTGCAAAAATGAACCAACGCCCAGCCACTAATTGTAGATTGTGCCACTGTGGTGTCTAGAGTCTAGGCCCTCAGACCCTCCATATTTAGGTTCAACAAATGTCTCACATACCTGTGGCGCAACGCTCCACTACAATTCTCACTTTCTATCTCAATGGCTAACAAAGTTCTTGGGTGCACCTTTGAAGAAAGGGTAGAACAAAAGCCGAGAAGGGATGTCTTTCAAAACTTTCAACTGCTCCCGATTGAATATTTTCTGTGTTTTCAATATTACAGATGGTCAACTTCCACCACCGTATCATTCTGTACAAAGATCCCCGAAAGATTATCGTGCCGAACAGTAACAGAATTTCGACTGCAAATAATTGTATGTACCCCTCTTGGGTATTGAACATCAGTTGCATCGTAAATCATCCCGTCTTCCAAATCAGCAAGTTGATGAGTCGAACTTGAATCGTCAATCTCGTTGTCCTTCTTCGAACTGATGATCGTTGATAGTTTAATGACATTGCTTGGCCGACTGACGCGCTGGCTACTCTTTCCATATGACATGAGGAAGGTGTTAGGTAATATGTAGTTGAAGATGGGACGTAAGAGAGGAAAGCAAGCTGATTATTCACAATTCAGTACATTGTCGCTCAAGGGTACAAGTCTAATCCTGTTACTTACCCGAGACGATTGCGATATTGACTTCAACTGACCCCAGAATGCAGAACATGGCATAGTCGTAAGGCATTTGCGTGGTGTTGTTGTCGTAGTTAACAAGTTCGACAAGAACAAACATCGAAGCAAAGCAGACGCTAGATCAAAGTCAGCTTGAAAGACCGCAAACATATCACAATAGTAGAGATTGGTCGTACATAGCGCCGAGTAAGAACAAGGCAGCAATAGCAAGCTTTTGGCCCCTGGGGAGGGTAAGTCGGGCAACCTCAATAATTGGTAGAACAAGGATAGCGAGGTCCATTATAAAGTGAGTCGTAATAGTACCCAGGAAGAACTGCTCACTGTCGAGATTGCAGACCTTGTCTGTAATAGTATAGTCCCAGAGAGATTGGACAGGAACACAACGAAAAGTGAGCATAAATGTTCGAAGAATAATCCATATAACAACCATCACGAGCATGACCAGTATTGGGATCCGGATTGAAGAAATGCTGAACAGACGCCAGTACAGTGACAAGATAGCTATCTTGGAACAGGCGATAGATGAGGCATAGCAAAGAGAGTTTAGGAAGGCAAGGAAGCGAGCTTGTTGAAGAATCGCCTGCCGCTCATCAGTTGGAATCGAGTCCGGGATCTTAACGCCGAGATATGTGTGTAACGTCCCTGTGCGAGTATCAATACAAGGCCAGACCAGTTATATGTGTGTGGCATACACTCCACCATGATGCCGCAATATCCGGTCGCAAAGATAAATGCCAAGATAGAAAAGTAATCGTCAAACCACCAGCTCATCTTGGTCATGCGTCGGGCGCAAACACGCATAGCAAGTGAGCTCAGCGCCGCAAGCCAGGGAATGGCTACACCAGCCCAGATGTTAGGTTGAAGCCCAGCCATTGTTGGGACATATATTCATGGCGGGCTGTTCCACACAAAGAAGAAGACAACCCGACACGTCGTTTTACTGAGGAATAAAACAATGGAGGTAAGAAAAAGGGTTTGTAATGTGGTGTGGGGGCTGCCCACGTTTTGGTCAACGATGACGAGGAGAGCTGAATCTGGACACTGACTCGCTGCTTGCTTCCCCGGATAAAGCTATACTCAGATTAGACAAGTTTGACCAAGATAGGCTGTTTGCTTGCCATACTTTTATTTCAACCTTGAGCTTAAAGTTTCAACGTGGGAGAAAACTGGGTCGATGGCTTAACGTTGGGGCGCGTGAGTGGTTCATAAACGCCACTGGAGGTTGGCGTCGTGTGACGAGACGAAGATTGGGAGTGTTTGTTGGTTCTCACTTGCGCTGATCCTGCCTCTTGTATCCTGCAATCTAATGCAACAAGCAAACAATTGGTTAGCGATAGTTCTCTTGTTCGAAAAAGGGGCATTGAGTCTTCAAGAACAGAAACCGCTTTACTCTATAATGACTATTTATATTTAAACTACGGAAGCTGAAGAGTCTTTAAAAGTACATCTTCAGTCCTTTCCAACAATCTCTCTATTACCTCTGCTCCAAACATAGCCTCATTCCACGAACCACCAAACACAATCTGACACCTCCAAGTCCAGATAAAAACTTGCACGGATGGTGGCATCACGGTATTAGAAAGCCAGAAGTCCTCAATTTCCCATGATCCATACCTTTGGGCCATGAAATCTTCCAGAATGCCTAGCGACGTAAGCAGCGGTGTCCGAAGAAACGCTGCGCCTTCAGCGACCGTTTGCATATAAAGAGGCATAGCACCTGGAATGCAAAGAGCACCTTCTGCATCCGGATGATTAAGAGCTTTTCGGTAATAGTCAGAGAGCTCGATAGTGGTCTTGTCGAACGTGTCGGCGCTGATGGGTACGTATAGCGGAAGAAGTGTGTAGTAGCACGCAACTCTCTTAAGCTCGGCAGAATATTCTGCAGGGAAGAACCGACGGGCATCAATATTGGCACAGCTGGCCCACACACCACCTGCTTTGCCTGTCCTTTCGCGCTGGTATTCCTGGATGGCTATGCCGAAAGCGACCTGTAGTGCAGCTGTGACTGTCATGCCACGTTTCTTGAGTGCATCAATGACTTTGCTGCTGACTTGTGGGCTAAACTTGCGTTGGCGGCGGGAAAAGCCCTTGAGTGGTGTGTCGGGGTTATCAGCCGGTATAAAGATGGCATTATTTGTCGAGAGGCGCTCAAGAATCCTTTGGGCAGGGCCAAGGACCTCTGACGAGACTCCCCGGGGAAGATTTAGGATTGTGTCCATTGTGACAGGTAAATTGTTCTTGATATATTCGGGGGTAACTGAAACATTGCTTGGACTTGCCAGGGTAGAAAAGAAAGTATCCCAAAAGAATAAGGCACCTCGTCCGTCAACCCAGCCATGGTTGATCTGGAGGGTCAATTCCCCGGTGACTGGAAAGTAGAACAAGGTAGGATAACGCCTAGAGCCGCTATCGCGGAAGATGTCATCAGGGCTAGTCTCCCGACAAACGGTAAAGGTCTCCGAAAGCCAGTCATCAAGGGCTTGGCCTTGAAAAGCCTCGATGACCTTGCCTGCTTCGCCATGACGGGCTGCGATCTGAGGTTGCTTCTTTCTCGTCTGTGACCATGCGTCCCTCAGAGAGGTTTCAATCTGATCAGGAGCAAGGCCATGATGGTTCTTGAACTTGACTGTTGTATACAGTATGAATGGAGCAGGCTTTCCAAATTCGCCTTGGGTATAGTAATACAACTCTTCAAGAGTGCCACGGTCCTTTCTGCTTTCTCTATCAAGCCTGTATTCGGGAGAGCAAGAGGTGAGTCTTTGGAAAAATGTTTTAAAGGACCAGTATCAAATCAGTATGTTGGTAATTTTATTTACGTTTTGCACTCATACAAGAGAAACTATCTCCGCTGCACAGAATCATCTGCGAATGAAGTTCCCTGGTGTTTGTGAATCAGTGGCTATGAGAATTACTTCAACCGTCCCGTTCTTCAATCCTGCCTTAAATTTATAAACGAGGGTGACCGCCTCTATAACTCCTTTGTAGGCTTCTTATATAACCCCTTTAACAAGCAGTAGTGGAATGAATACTTATTTAAGGTTTTCGAAGGTCAGTCACTAAGTCATACAGTTCAAAATTGGAATGACTACAACGGGTGCAACAGCTATATACTATAAAAGGAGACCTAAGGTGTAGAATCTGGCAGCTTGTGCTAGGTTGATAAAAAGCTTATTATAAGTTGGCGCTGTGGAATCTATATAAATGACAACGATTTCAAATAGTTGATCTCCTCATCTGAGAACACAGTACCCCATCTTTTATTCTCTCTAAAATGAGTTGAACTTCCGAAGCTTTCCCGTGCATATTGTTGAGGTGGATCAAATTGACTCGTCCGTACAATGTCAACGTGAGTCTGAGTTAATAGCATCATGTGCGATGCGACTTTACATGCATTGAAATAACAGGTATCGGTGTTTTCTTCTTCATCAGAACCCTCCGTAGCAGTATCGTAATCGTCATCGTGACTGTGATTGGAGCCAAAGGTTTGGCAAGAGGATTGAGACCAGCGTGACTTGGGTGGTCCTAGCCCACTTGATGAATCCAAAGCAGGGCAGGCATCAAACTCGACATTGTTGTTGCCTTCGGTGTTTGGGTATGTACAATCCTCAGCCAAGTTGGTCTGGATACGATCTCGAGTAGTGATGATGCTTTGCCTTTGATCCTCGACAACAAGATTACTGCATTGCGTTGCCCGAGATTTGAGCTTGATATTGGGTGCAGAAATTGTGCGGCGGGTTTGTAGTCGAAGGGGGACGTAGGAGATTGGATGACCGTCGACAGGGTCGTACGCCTTTTGAGAAGGAGTAGGGGTCTGTATGACCCAGGTTTCGTCGGCTGAATGCCAATCGGGTGAGGATGAAATACAGGGTGACACTTTGGGAGCACAGTAAAAACAGGGAAGACAGAACGGTTCATACCGCTGGTCATAAGCCTGTAAAGGCTCCATGCTACGTGCAGAAATCCGGGACATCTTTTTGTGCGATCTCGATTTGAATCTCGATCTCGATCTGGTGCAGTACGAGATGCGACTATATGCAGGACTTTGTCTGACGCAAGCGACAATGCTTACTGCTTATTGGTGGCAGGGATAGTGGCTGAATGTGTCGGTGGATTAAACGGGTTTCTTATGCGGTAAGAGAAGGATGCATGAAGATGGTCGAAGCTGCCATAGTAGGCTCTTATATTAACCCGGGAATCAAGGTTCGAATTACACGCGTACTTGGATAAAGGTCTTCAGTAATGTCAGAGACTCGGGAAGAGAGTCTGGATTCTCAAACCCATTTCGTAGCCGGGGCCCAGACCACCTACAAGAAGCGAATATTTTTCAGCCCAGATAGCTTCTAGAACTAAAACAGGCTAAAACAGGCTGTCTCAAAATAAAGGCTGATCAGCCTCGCTCGCGTGAGTTGATCACCTCATTGCTCAAAACGGCACAGACAATCGCTTATTGGTTATCATGTAAGGCCTTGCCAACGCTATAGATAAGCCACAGCCCGGGTATTGGCGAGAGAATTGCAGAGGCTGAATTGGCTAGAAATTGCCCCTCGATTATCAGCTTGACCAGGATCGTCCTGAGCACAGACAATCAAACGCTATCACATAGCCTTTGCCAAGTGCCTCATGTCTGAACTTGATCCTCATGGGCACCCCCTACTTTTGGAAATCTCCTTTGGTGTGCTTGCCTTGACCAATTTTCTATTAACATAGTCTATAGCCCTTGTTACCCTGAACACCCACTTGAACTGAGGTCGGATTCTTTGAGGCAACCTGGACGCATAGACTCGGCACCCATCATATGAGGGTTCGTTTGGAGTCATGCATACTTTTGCATTGACTAAAAGATGAGAAAGGCTACTCCAAGATTGAAGACATATGTATATAAAGGAGGAAGACAAGTCAAGTTGGAAGTGATTATAAATACCCCGGCTGTTTTTTTTCATCGTCATTTGCAGCACAGCCATCTCTCCGTTCCACTCCGTGTTGTGTGGCAAATCGAGACTAATTCTCAGTACGTTCTGAAATGTTTGTGAAAAATGGATGCACACATAATACAAAGGACCATCGCTTAATTAATATTGCATTCCAAGGAACGTGGTCATATGAAAGCCAATCAGTGACGTTTTCTTCAAGCAACTCTAAGCACCAATCCTCTGCTCTAACACTCACCACCTTCGAATTCGCCACGTATCGTTATCTTCTCATGAATCATGAGGTCTTTTGCTTTTCCCCTGTTGAAATAGTCCACCCAGGTTAACCACCAGCGTCTGAGGACGAAACAGAATAGTGAAGCAACTTCCAGTTGCCTTAAGTATAGCCACAACGCACCATACCAGCGATTTTCAGATTTGAATAGGGTATGGGACGCGATTGCACTTCACTGTTTATGCTCGCACGTGATGGCACAAAGCGCTACATAACTTAAGAGAAGGTTCAAACAGTTATTATATAACAGGCACTCAGTTTCAATTGACCATGGCTTTAACTGAGTCGGTCGAATACCATTTACAGATGGCATTTCGTGCCTGTGGTGGCGCAGAATGTAAGACACGGCAGGCTAAGACACGGCATACCAAGACCAAGCAGGTTGAGACACGGCACGTTGAGACCCGGTCTGCTGAGACACGGCACATAAATGCAGTCAGGTCAGAGAAAGAAACATTCAGTTGGGCTCCGAGTTGCTTCCAACAGTTATGCCAAGGTTTTCTATAATAATTCCAGATCTTTCCTGCTGGGGACGTAGACAGCGGAATTACTTAAAATGAAAAAAGCAATTAACCCATACTTCCATAGTCCAATTTACAGAAAGACATTAATTCTATTTCTCGGATTAGCATTGAGTCCATTGCTCCCAACATCTCTGTTATTCATCAACACTTATCCATAAATAAAGGATTACATTGATACCCACCATTCTAACTTGTGGCTAGAAACTGGTTGTAATGATTAATCAACATACTTACTTTGAGGCTTTACAGCTAGGCGACAGAAGTAGAAAATCTCCCTTGTTACAAGTCAGCCGCTTAACGAACTACCAGCCCATAGCGTTGCTTACAATGTATTGAACTGACCTAAGACATGTTTAATTATTCATAAGTATGTTACGTGCTATTAGAATTTTTAAGATTGTCATCTACAACATTTTACTTACTGAAAGTATAACTAATATAGATACCCTTGCGCATTAGAGCCTATGAATGTAAACTAATAAAGTAAATTCTTATGCGTGGAATAACACCAAGACATTGGATGCCGGTTAAGAAGGGAGATATTTTATCTACAGGCTAATTTGTTTATTATATTTACATTGTATTCTTGGTAATAATGTATTCTAGACTGAATGTATTATCTTACACTATCGTTCAACAATCAACTTTGAAGCATTGACACCTTTACAGATGTTTGGACGTTCATCCACAGCATGGAGGAGACTTTCTATGTAATAAATCAGTGACCTTATGCTACAGTTCATACAGTCGACCATGGATCGCATCCCAACTGACGCCGGACTCCCTGACACACCTGAGTGGAAGACCCAAGCTTATTTTGATGATGATGCAGCCTTCCAAAAGATACAAGTTTCATACGCTCGAGCTAAATCACTCGCCAAGCAAGTGGATATGACAGTTGAGGATATTCTGGGGCCTAGCCCAAAATTCTGGGAGTTCCATCTGAACTGTGAGCTGATCTCCTCAAACTACACTAAAGATGCATCGCTGACCAATTCAGACATGATTACTGCGGACACAGCAGTCTATGTTATCTTGACGATACATTGGAACCTCTGCATAGGGACCATAGCCTCATATCCGGATGCGCATCCGACTGTCAAGTCGATACTCCAAGAACTGCAGGATTTCAGGTCTGTGGGGGAATTCATGCTCAGTGAAGTAGGGCATGGCCTCGATGCACGAAATATCGAGACGACAGCGACCATGGGTTCAGATGGGTCCTTCGACTTGCACACTCCAGTCTCCCGCGCAGCAAAAATCATGCCTCCCAGTACCCCACTAGCCGGAATGTCCCGTCTGGCTGTTGTATTCGCACAACTTATCGCCGGTGGTGTGAATCGTGGTGTTCGTCCTTTTGTTGTCCGCATCAATCAGGTCGACGGGACTCTGTCTCCTGGTGTTATTTCGAGACTCTTACCCTCCCGTCCAGGTCCCAAACCCGTTGACCACGCCATTACTACATTCCACCATGTACATCTTGAGCCTTGGGCACTTTTGGGAGATGTTTCAACTTCTGAGAACCCCCGCAATGAATTCTCAAGACATATTCAGCGCGTGACAGTAGGTACATTGTCATTATCCATGGGGAACATACCAGTATTGCGTCTGATAGCGTTCATTGCGGGCCGATATAGTCAAAGAAGAACAGTCGCCGGTATGAGTACGGCTCAAAGGGTGCCTATTATTACATTTTCAACTCAGCACACACCTATTCTGGTAGCGCTGGCATCTGCTTCGGTGTTCGAGGCTTTTGGGGGGGTACTACGCGAGTTATTCGGCAGGGAAAACGCGAGAGTCTGGTCCGGATTGGCGTGCGTCTACAAGCAGACTGTGTCATCCGCGTCCGAGGCATTGTACAGCAATATCATTGACAGGTGCGGCTGGCAAGGGCTATACGCACATAATCAAATGATTGAAATGGTCATGTGTATACGGGGAACCTCAATGGCAGATGGCGACAAACTAGTTTTTTGCATTCGTAGGTTCTGCGGCTAAAAACCTTTTATGCTTCATTAGCTAACCCAAATATCCAGGCTTGGTCTCAGAGCTGCTCCTAAACCGATATCAACTTCCGGCTGCTAAAAATCCAAAAGCTCTTCTTGCGCAACATGAGGCTTCTCTTTGGAAAGAAGCATCTCGGGTTTACAGAAAGATTACAATAAGCCCTGCTAATAATCGAAATCACGCCTTCAACGAACTCATCCTTCCCCGTTGTAGTTCGCTCGTTACAGCTATCGGACACCGTATGGCCTACGAAGCCGCGGAGTCATCAGACCTGGTCTGTCCCGCTGCCTTGAGGTTGTTCGAGGCAGAATGTATATTGCAAAACCCAGGATGGTACATCGAGACTAAACGACTATCTACGTCTTCGATGCATAAACTTCACGCAGAGGCCGTGAGAACGCTACTTCCTCAGCTGGACTCTCTATTGACGGAGACCCAAGCGTCTCCATGGGTGACCTCACCGATCTTGAAAACGGAGGATTGGGAAATCTTCCTCCAGAACCTTCCTGCATTCTCGCCCGACGGCAACATACCAGCAGCTGTGGACACAGACCTTTACAGTCTGATATCGACCAGCACACTACCTCATGATGGACATAATGATGAACCTGAAACTGAAGATCTGTTGGATAAGCCTGTCCAAAAGCTCGAGTATGATGCTTTCCAACCTGGGGAACCCACCAAGCCTAAAGTGGTTGAGCCTAAGAAGGTAAAAGGATGGCATCGGCTTCTGAGAGCAGGTATGCGTCTATGGGCATAAAGAATAAAGAGGTTAATTAACGATAGAATAAATAAAAGGAATATATATACAAGGCATACTATTTAAAATTCCAGTTCAGGTTGTAAACGCACAGTATAAAATTCCCGTTAATAGTTGAATCTCCTTTAAATCTAAAAGTTTTGATATCTAGAATAAAAAATACAAGGCCTGTACAAGATAAAATTGTTAATCCAGTAATATATATATCTGTATACTAACAATATTAACAAGGATAACCCTGGCCTTGCCATCCTCCTGTCAAAAGGCCTGCAGTACCTGGGCTGCCATAAACCTGGATAATACATTGGCTCCTCGAATATACCTCGAAGCTTAAACTCGACCTAGGGAAATCTAGGCTTTCCGCTTTTCATCATCTAGGAGCCCTCTCAGGAAAGGGTGTATATAGGTGTCGTTGTTTAGAACTGTCAGCTTATCTAACCAAGATTGACAGGGCACTAGAAAGTAGAAGCGAATTATAAGACTACCTAACTCTCTGAGATTTGAAGACAAATATAAACCTTCGTCGAGATTCAATCCCTTGAGGCCGAAGGTCGCCGTCGAAGTCGCTTGATATGTGACCATAAATGTAACTGGTGCTAGTCCTGAAATAGATAACCGAGAGCCTAGTCCACTTTCCCCGCTGTTTTGAACTGGTTAACCAGCCAATGGCCTACTTACAATTCTACCTCGGCATAGGACCAGTAAATCAACTTGGCTACAATAACAAAGTGATAACAGAAATACCAACTGTTTCATGGCACTTAAATAGTGTATTTCAGACCATTTTCAGTTCAATCAAAATTCCATTAATTTCTACCTCGCATTTGTGTCAAGGATGTCAACATCAGAGCTTCCAACAACGATGTATGCTTGGAGAAAACATCGAGGAAGCCCAAAGCCGGTATGTGAAAATCGTCAAACATAGACTCCCTTTCCTGACATGATTAAGGTTTACGAAGAAGTACCTGTTCCCAGTCTCTCTTCTAATGGCGTCCTTTGCAAGATGCTCGCATCCGGCGGTACGATAAATTTCTCCCCGAGCGTGGATTCGAAGTTAATTCTCATCAGTTTGTCGGAGTGATCATTCGCTGCTCAATATAGACAAACAAGCTTCTTGGTTTGAAGAAAAGTATATTCTGGTATGACCACCATACACATGTATACGACCATCGCTGATCAAGCAGGGACACGAAGGCTGTGGCCAGGTCATTAAATTAGGCAGCGCGGTGCGGACGGATAAGATCAAAGTGGTAAGACTAGAACCCCAGGCCACGAGTTTGAAGGCTGATAATGTCCCTAGGGTGACATTGTCGCTCTTCATGCAGTTCCCGGCTGCGGAGAAGACAATTGCCCAGAATGTTCCCACGACTTGTCACAACTATGTGAAAGAGGACATCACTCAGGGATTGGTCAAGATGGTTTTTATGCGCCCTATGCTGTGGTAAATATACGGGGTATAGTAAAGATTCCCGAAGGTACTTATTTGAGCACATGGCTGGTAGCTTTGTTACTAATCTTCTTAGGCGTCACCCCAGCGGAGGCCGCCGTAGCTACAGATGCTGTGAGTACTGCATACCACGCCATCATGAGAAGAGGAGAAGTCAAGCAGAACGAGACTGTCTTTCTTTTTGGTCTAGGCGGCCTTGGATTCAACGCTCTTCAGATACTGTTGTACATTGGAGCTAGAGTCATTATTTCGGATATACGACAAGACCTTCTGAATGAAGCAAAACATCTGGGCATTCCGTCTAGCGATATTGTTCCGGTTGGAACATCTCCTCAAGACTTTGTCCTAAGTAATGGTCTCACGGGTAAGATCGACGCCGTTTTGGATTTTGTTGGCACTCATCAAACATTTGAAGATGCTCAACACATTGGTATGTTCACCCTTTGGACTTTGTGGCTTCGATTGACAGATTCAGTTCGTCGTGGTGGCAAGCTACTTTGCATCGGAAGCCTTGATACAGAAAATACCATTCACATGAAGATTGGCACAAGGAAGAGGCTGTCGTTCATCTTTTCTTACGGCGCCCAAGTGGAAGATTTAAAGCAGGTTCTTGGTCTCATTGCAGCTGGGCATATCAGGCCTCGTGTTGAGACACGAAAGATTCCCGAATTTGAACAAGTTCTGGGAGAGCTTGTAGAAGGCAGGATCAAGTCACGGGTTGCCTTAATTCATGAATAGCATGATCTAATAGATAGAGGCTATGGTAACTATGTTGCTTTCATCCATTCACACTTGCACTTGCGGGTAAGCTCGTTCCAACAGCTGCAGTAGTCCCGGCATCTACTGGCAAGATGGCTCCTGTGATCCACCGAGCATGATTACTTGCCAGAAACACAACAGCGCAAGCCGCATCCCATCCTGTACCCTCTGTTCCCAGTAAACTTCTTGCCTTTCTCGCTTCCCTAGCCTCGTCCGTCATTCCTTTCGCATACATCATTGGAGTATAAAGCATCTAAAAATGTTAGCTGTACCATAGTTTTGGGGACCAATGCACTTACTCCAGGACAAACGCAGTTGACTCTAATACCATCTGCGGCGTGATGCGCGGCCATGGCTCGTGTCATATTGACAATAGCGCCTTTGGCAGTCGGGTACAGAAGATGTGGTGTCCCACCCTTCAAGCCAGCCACGCTCCCCATGTTGACTATAGATCCCTTGACCTCCCCAGAATTGGTGATCATGGCTGGTATAGCGTACTTTGCCATCAAAACCATGCTCGACACATTTACCTCAAGCCCTGTTGCCCAACTAGCCATGTCCACGTCGATAGCTGTTCCTGATGCCCCTGCTATTCCGACATTGTTGACAAGTATGTCCAGTCGCCCGAATTTATCAACCGCTAACGCAACAGCCTTTTCGCAGTCACTTACAACTGTGACATCTCCTTGCGCTGCAATTGCATTCTTTTGAGTTGATCGTTGATTGGCCATTTCAGCTGTTTTGGTTGCCCACTCGAGATTCATGTCAAGACATATCACCCTGCAACCCTCATCTGCCAGCATGATTGAGATCGCCCGACCATTACCGATGCCATCTCCGAAACACCCGGCGCCAGTGACGATGGCAACTTTGTCTTGTAGCGATCGGGAAGGAGGATTGATTGGTATTTCCGAACCCATGATATCCAATTTTATCTGGGTATTTCTAGAGTCGATAATGTGGTAAATACTGTTGATAATTCCTGTTCATACCGTTTTTCCAACGTTGTATACTTTCCGTCGTTTATGGCAACTCTCGGGATTGAATTTAGCGGTTATCCCAATTAGGCATTCCCGAACCCGACTCCAACCTCAATTCATGCTGTTGAGCCGAATTACGGCTAGTGTGATTGCGCAATGGACTGACTAACAATTACGTTTCTGATTGGAAAGTCCGCATCAGAGGACAGGACACATTCATCGAAGCACTTGCACCATCCAACTTGGAAACCTATCAACAATCATCATGTGCGACTTCTCCGAATACGGCGGCAAATCGGCAGAATGGCTTGCAGTCGAAGCAAGCCTACCTTCTCCTCCTGTTTTCGCGGATAT
The DNA here is from genome assembly GCA_004367475.1 of Fusarium camptoceras. Taxonomy (NCBI): domain Eukaryota; kingdom Fungi; phylum Ascomycota; class Sordariomycetes; order Hypocreales; family Nectriaceae; genus Fusarium; species Fusarium camptoceras. Next base: position 62,184 of record QGED01000041.1, on the reverse strand, counting down.
CTACGAGCAACAAAAGGCAGTCAACCAAGGCCGTGAGGAGATCTCGGCCAGGGATATGAAGCAACTAGCTTCATCTATTATACTAACGGATCATGACATTCTGGCAAGAGATGGGACTATTCTGGAGGCACGCAGCTATAGACCAGTAGATGCCGAGGCAGACGCTCGTCTCCCTATTTACATCCACCTCCATGGAGGAGGCTATTTATTCGGTTCTTTATCGTCAGAAGACGCGATATCTACGCGAATTGCCCTCGGTACCGGAGCAATAGTTTTCAATGTCAATTACCGTCACACACCTGATGCAGTATATCCCACAGCCTGGAACGACGTCGAAGATGCTTTCTACTGGGTACACAACCACATCGATAAGCTTCTTGGTAATCCTTATCAGGTCCTGGTAGGGGGTATCTCAGCCGGTGCTCAGCTTGCAGCTGCTTTAGTTCTGAAGCAAAATGTGTCTTCTCCTGACATACTTCCATGCCCCAAGATTGCTGGGCAAATTCTCATGATTCCCGCATTAGTTCAATCGGAACATTATCAGTCTCAGCTCGAGCAGCTTAAAGACCCCTCTTTGTCCTCGTATATTGAGAATTCACATGCTCCTATACTTTCCAAAAAGGTTATTGAGTTCTTCACTGGACTGCTCAAGTTTCCGCTCTCTGCCTCTGACGATACCGACCTTCGGCTGAACACCGGAAATGCAACAGTCTCGCAATTGAAGGGGTTGCCACCTACGGTATTGGGTATTTGTGGACTTGATCCGTTGAGAGACGAAGGCTTGCTTTATGGAAAAAGACTGGCTGAGGCAGGGTAAGGTCGCCTCCGAAAGCTTTGTTGACCAATTTCTAACAAGTCTTCTTCCAGAGTTCCCACGGATATCCACGTTTTCAAGGGCTTGCCACACGGCTTTCGCCGCTATGGGGAGCGGATAAGTGAGTCAAAGCGATGGGATAAAGTCATGGAAAATGGAATCAAATGGGCGATTTCGAACCCTGAGCCGTCTTTGAAATTCGAAGTTAAAACGTCCTAGTACCAATTCAACCAGACCTATTCACCCACTTAATGAACTGCACTTAAAACAACACGTACATCAATTCTCTACAAAATTCCATTATACCTCATAACAAAGTCCGAGTACCCCCGTGCCTTAACTTCATCACATCTCCTTCGATATCCCGGAGCTGGCCCGTTATATCGTGTCATGGACCGCTTCTGCTTGTGGGCCAAGTTCTTGTTTACCCCAGTCATCCAAGAGTCAACCTCATTAGCCAGTAGGCCTTTGCCGCAGTCATGCACGTGCTGCGTCCATTCCTCCATGCCTTTGTCAGTCGCTTCCACATAAGTGACTTTGTTGTCGCGGGCATAATTGATAAACTCGGCGACCCAATCAGCAGCATACTCGATTGACCTATTCGAATGGAGTTGTCAGTAACCTTGTGGAGATATGTGTTGGGAGAAAACATACCTCGGGATGTTACCAAACATTTGGTGTGGTCCCATGATCATAAACATGTTAGGAAAGTTTTTCACTGTAAGCCCGAGGAATGTCTTGATTCCATCGGCCCAAACATCTTTCAACTTGGTGTCATCGCGACCTTGAATATCCACGGCATTGAAAGAACCAGTGACAGCATCGAAACCGGTAGCGTAGATGAGAATATCAAGCTCGTGAAGCTCTTCACTTGTCTGAATGCCGGTTTCTGTGATCTGGGAAATCGGATCTTCCCTTATATCCACCAACTTGACATTGGACTGATTGAAGACCTCGAAATAGCCACTCTCCAAAGGGACTCGTCTTGTACCAAAACCATGGTTCTTCGGTATTAACTTTTCAGCAATCACTGGATCATTGACTCTTGAGCGAATCTTGTCTGCGTGAAACTTGCTGTACAGCTCATTTGCCTTGTGATCTGTGAATACATCGGACGAAATACTGAGAACTTTGGCAAATCCAGGCAAAGCATAAAGCTTCTCCCAGTGTTCTTGGCGTTCTTCTTCTGTCATAGAGAAGATGCTCTTGGGATCGCTCACATGGATAAAGCATGAATACGACTCGCGACATTGGCGGAAGATTTCTGGGTATCTCTTGCGGATTTCTTGCATCTCCTCGGGACTAATCTTTGCGTTTCTCAAAGGCGCTGTCCAGTTGGGAGTTCTCTGAAATACCGTAAGGTGCCCAACCTTGTCAGAGATTGCTTGGATGGTCTGGATGGCCGTTGCACCTGTGCCAATGATACCGACTCGCTTTCCAATGAGACTGGAAGAATCGCTGGGCCATCTTGCCGTATGCCAGGACTCGCCTTTGAAGTCTCTGACACCAGGAATGTTTGGTAATGTCGGCTTGTTCAAGATACCCATCGCTGTGATTAGGTACCGGCATTTGTAATGGGATCTATCCTCATCTTCCAGCAACCATGAAGAAGTATGTTCCTGAAATTTTGCTGACTTTATACGCGTGTTGAATTGCATATCACGCTTGAGGTCGAACTTGGACGTGAGATACTGGATATACCGAAGTGTTTCTGGTTGAGGGGCGAAATGCTCTGTCCAGTCCCATTCATCGAGAACCTCTTGCGAGAATGAGAAGATGTAGGAATAACTTTCAGAGTCAAACCGTGCCCCAGGATATCTATTCCTGCATTGATGTTAACTCAAAGCCAGTGGGCACTGCGATGCATGAAGTCGCTCACCAGAACCAAGTTCCTCCTTCGGCAGACCCAGCCTCGATTACTCGTGCTTTCAAACCAAGCTCTCGCATACGATAAAGGCTGAGTATTCCGCTGAGGCCAGCACCGATGATGAGAACATCATAATCCAAGTCATTGCTAGACGCTCCAAAAGCATCATCTCGGAGTAGATGCGCTGAAGGCATTGTGAGGTTTCTGTGTGAAATTGATACAATTGGGAAGGTCGAAGAGACAGCGTAAACAAAAAGTATGAAAGACGTTGATGGTTCTATAATCAGCAGACAATGTCTTAAATTGAATGGCATGAGCAAAGAAAAGCGTCGTCGTGACTTGTGTTAATAAAACACCCCGCAGAACCCTTGTTAACCCCGCGTTCTCTGATCCAGAGACAAGATCTAGTCCATCATGATACTCCATCGTGAAAAGCAAGGCCTTTCCCAAACGAGATAGCCATTACATAGCCGAGCATCCCCACGGTTAGTTGGCAACATAGCCGAGACGTATCCGCTCTTCGGCAACTTAATCTAGCCTTCAAATGATGCAGAATAGTTCACTAATCCATTGAGGTGATGTGACGCTAGTGAATGTTTATTCCAAACTACATACGTGGCTGTCTACATCAATCCCTCGGCTTTCCAATAGTTCTCCAGATCACGGAGGAAGGCCCATTTCAATTCTCGGCCGAACCCTTGAGCTTTCCAATTATTTATGCTTTGTGGAAAGTGTGGTACACCGTCGCGGACTGTGGAGTCATGAGCAACAATGACAAAGATGTTCTCATTGCAGTCCAGCTCTTGTAGTTGCCTAGTAGTTTTGGTGGCGAGTTCTAAATCCAAGCCGAAGGTCAAGTCAAACAGACTATCGGTTGGCTTCCTTCCCCGTGACTTCTGCAGACGTGCGAATGCTTCGCCAGGGCAGAGAACGCTGCCGTCTTTCGGATGACAAGGGTGTGGAGAGATAGTATCCGGGATTGGAAGATACTCAGACGGTCGGAAGATGCCAGCGTAATGGCAGACATCTCCTCCCATAAGAACGAACGTGTCTGGATCAGTAGTTGTTCTGGCCAGGCCACAAAGATGGCCTACAGCATGGCCGGGGCTGTCGAGTAAATAAAATGACCCATCTCCAAAATAGTCAAAGGCGGGGAACTGGCCAATCTTGAGTGACTTTGGTCCTTCAAAACTAATCTCTCGTAGATTACGGTCACTGGTATCTATTAGCATTAATACAGTGGCAAAGTGTTCGATAAACGTACGCGTAATCCTTTTCTTGGATGGGAGAATCTGGATTAGCCGGAGCACCTGGAAGCATCGCTTTCTTGAAGCCGGGGCCGACGACTAGATCCGTTCGCTGCGGAAATGTGGAAGGGTCGCCAATGTGGTCCCAATGCCAATGACTACAAGGCTTCAGTAACATGGACACCCTAGACTCTTTTCGGTGAGCCAAAGATTACTCACCTCCATATTACAGCTTCAATGTCTTCCAAAGGGACATTATGCTCCTGTAAGATATCCGCCACATTACCTGCTACTTCAATATTGTATTTCGTAGTCGGGAGATACTTGACAATTGACGGTGCATAATTCTCATAATCTTTTCGAATTCCCAAGTCAAAAACGAGTTTTCGGCCAGACTTGTGTTCGAGGAGGAATGATAACGACGGCGAGGTCTTGAATGTCTCGAGACCTGGGACTGGAGGCGCCATGAACCTCTCAAGAATTGCTGGACCGAAATTGACGGGATTAATGAGCTTGAGAGCTTGCATCGCCTCTCCGCTGGGGATTTCGAGACGTGTGCTTAACTCCATAGTGTTTCCCTGTGAATAGCTAAGAATGGATTCGTGGAATTGTGACCTGCAGCGAAATAATGTCAATTGAAACTGAACAAATACAGAGTCGCGATTACAGCCAAACGTCAAAAAGTGGCGCTCTTGATGGGGAAATTAGCGCCGAGTCCAGATTGTCGGCAAACATTTCGGTAATCTTGGTCGGGTAAGGTCGCCCAGCCACAGCGACAGTACGAGAACTCCATCTTTTCCCCCATACCCCGGACTGCAATACCCCAGGTTATCCTTGTTGATCGGGCCTACCAGGAAGGCTTGACAGGATTCGACATAAGTATCCAGCCCTGGCGCTCGAAATGTGACAATTATTAACTCACCAACAAACACATGATCAACAATGTCCGGCTCTGAAAAGGGACCTACTATCAATCACGATGAAGGCATGGCTGATATACAGCCGAGCAAAACGGTTGACACCGTCCATAAGGATGAAGCCATGAAAGTTCTAGCGGCTTATCAAGGGGATGAGATGTGGACAGATGAGGAGGAGAAGAAGTTGCGTCGCAAGATTGATTGGAGACTTATGCCTGTTCTTTGTGCGACGTACATGTTGCAGTATTACGACAAGGCCATGCTCTCTCAAGCGGTATGTTCTTGTGTACAACAGCATGATCGTCACTAACTCGTGGTCGCCAGGCTTTGTTCGGACTCAGACAAGACTTGGGCCTCCTTAGTGGAGATCGATACGCCATGTCAGCCTCAATCTTCTACCTTGGTTTCATTGTGGGAGCTTATCCGAGCATGATGCTTGCCCAGCGATACCCGATCGAACGAGTTGCTTCTGGCATTGTTACAATCTGGGGTATTTGTCTTATCTTGACCGTCGTCTGTAAGGATTACAAGACCCTCTATACGCAGCGATTCTTTCTTGGGTTTTTAGAAAGTGGTATTAGCCCAATGTTTATGATGATCGTCGTAAGTACCATGTCTGCCGATCATTGTCCACGCACTCATGTCTTTAGGGGAGCTTTTACAAGAAGAACGAACAAGCGATGAGAATGGGGTAAGAACTTGCATCCATCAGCAGCATATACATACTGACTTGCAGAACAGTATCTGGTACAGCTGCACTGGCTATGTCTCTATCATCTCACCCCTCGTCAATTACGGGTTCGGTCTCCTAAATGGAGGCGTTTCGTCTTGGAGATATATGTACTATTTCGCCGGTGCTCTCACCATCGTCTGGGGCATCATACTCGTCTTCGTCTTGCCTCCGGACCCAGTTCGAGCCAAGGGCTTCAACGAAAGAGAGCGATATATCCTTGTCGCTCGACTCAAGTCAAACAATTCTGGAGTCCGAAACACCCACCTCAAGGTCGCCCAGATTTGGGAACTTCTGCTGGATACTAAATTCTGGGCCGTTTTCGGTATCGCCTTTTTATCAATGATTGCAAATGCGCCCATCTCTACATTTGTTCCCATCATCATCAACGGATTTGGGTTCAGTACTCTCAACTCGTTGCTGCTTATGATGCCCTGTGGTCTGTATGCAGGAACTCTCCAACTGCTGATGCCCTGCCTTGCCTACCGATACAAGAACGTAAGAACGTATTTGATCTTTGTTGCTCAGCTGGGCACAATTCTGGCTTCTCTTCTTCTTTGGCTTCTACCTCAATCGGCAACGGGTGCGCTTCTCTTTGCGGTGTATATCCTTCCCTCTGTCGGTGGTGGCTATGCTGTGCTTATGGGTCTGCAAATCGCCAATACAGCAGGCTATACAAAACGTTCCGTCGCTTCTTCCGGCCTCTACATCGGCTACTGCCTGGGTATGCTAATATCCACGTCTCTTGGAAAAAGCCAACTAACATTGCCCAGGTAATTTTGTTGGGCCCCTGTGCTTCAAGAAGGAAGACGCACCTCGATATGTACCAGGATTTATTGTCGTGGTCGTGACGGCTATTGTTGCTGCCTTGCTGGCAATCGCGTATCGTCTTATGTGTATGTGGACTAACAAGAAGCGCGACAAAGCTGGTATCATGGAAGGATTTGATCATGCATATGAAGATGATCTCACCGATAAGAAGGTCAGTAAATCAATCTCTCGCCATTGGGCAACTACTAATATGCAAGTTAGAACATGCAGTTCCGCTACATTCTTTAATGCTTTTCACTGATAGGTTTAATCTTGAACATGCGTCCTTTTTCCTGGTTTAGATGTTATTTAATTGAAACTGCTTTATGATCTTGACTGGATCGTGATGTTGTGCGAATCGATGACGGTCAACCTGCAAGGGATTTGATCCGGTAGTAAATAATTAAGTGCCTGCGTTTATTGTGCTACCGGGGGACACACACTAAAGCCTCTGTTAAAAAACCATTCGGTGATGTAGTGACCTGGTACACTCCACTACTCTGTAGTGGAGCTTGTAGAGATAACATAGTGGTATATAAAGTACAGCAATTGACAACATAATATTTAACTAACTGATAATGAAATTTTTTAAATAGTATGTTACATTGCAAAGTTCTCATTCTGTGCAAATTCACATAATTTACCCTAAACTCAATATGAATTACCTCGCCAGCTTATCTTATCAGTGCCGAGACTCGCCAAGTTAGCGGCTAGTGGTTTCCCCGCCTCCCATCCTGAGCAACCCAATCTCAGCTGCCCTCGGCCTTTGCCTTGGGTCCGTGGGCTTTAGGGGCAACGTTAATTTAATACATGGGGCACATCTCGGCAACCCTCCATTTACTTCCCTACCTTCACTGTTCAACTCCATCACTCGGCAATGACTGAACTCGTCGGCAATTGGCTCCACTTTACCACCCAGCAACCGAAACGCAAACGCGCTGAGGCCGTTTGTGTCTTTTGCCATTCGAAGAAGATCAAGTGCGATCTGCAGGTGAGTTTCCCTATTGCCGAAAATGGATGTACCGAGTGCTAACTGCGTAACAGAGCCGAAGCTCGCAGGGCCATGCGAGATGCTCCAACTGCGATAACCAAGACCGGGACTGTCATCTTCGGCCGTCCAGAAGAGGCAAACAGCGTCGCCGAGCGTCTACCCAAGCGGGGTCCGATGCTGTGACTGATGCAGCCGATGCAGGTGGTGAGTCGGCTTTCGCCCTATTGTTACTCGGATCTAAGTAACAATGCCAAGCGCATGATAGGGATAATGGCAGACAAGAGCCGGACACTACCAATATCGAATTCCAAGATGATCTAGTATACCATGGCAACATTGAATCACCAGCCTCTCCACCAGCCTCGACGCCACACGTGGTATTTGCTGCTCCCCCAACCGAGCATCGTCCTGACATTTCTGCCACCAATCAAACCCAATCAAGCACATCGCCAACGGAAGGCGCCGGTCGCAGTCATGCAGGAGATGTTGACACAGGATTCCTCCAAGTATACGGACCAGAAAATCAACTCGAAGCCGAACAACAAGAGCTCGTGGCAAATCTCGAGCTTCGAAACCCAACATCGAATCCTCGACAACAAGAACTTCAACAGAGCTTTTCCGAGACATACTTCGAGTACTGCTATCCTTGGTGTCCTGTACTTGACCGCCAGACACTCACGTCCGAACTGGAGAGATCCCCCATGCTTGCGAATGCTCTTGCGCTTGCCGCGAGCCATATACAGCCACCGTTAATACCACACGAGGGACCAGCTGCCTACTACAAGAAAGCAAGAATGATGTTTTATGAAGATGAGGAACCAGATATTCTTACGGCGTTGAAGGCTATTTCGATGTTTTACTGGTGGGCACCGCGATCACCGGCTACAGCTCATCGGCATGCTTCTTGGTGGTGGACTTCTGTGATAATCAGACATGCGCAGCAGATGAACATCCATCGTGAGCCGAAAGACACCTTGGTATCGAGTGAGATTCACCTCAGCCTACGAAGGAGACTGTGGTGGACTGTTTTCGTAAGTCTCTTGTTTTGTTTTACCGTGTTTGGAAACATGCTAACCCTTGTCAGGCGCGCGAGAGACTCACATCCCTTTGCCAAAGCAAGCCCTGTATTATTTGTCCAGAGGACATGACAATCAAGGAAGTTCAACCGTCTGACTTCCCAAGCGATTCAGTATCGCAAAAGAAAGGCCGAATATTCATGTACTGGGTTCGTTTGTGCGGCATATTGGGCAAGATATCCAAAGCGCTGTCCAGATCTGTTGACTCGACGTGTTCTCCATTCCCCAAGGAACTCCGACAGGAGCTCGTTGACTGGGTTCAATCATTACCACCGGACCTTCAGCTTCCCATTGGTTCAAGTCGTACAGAGTCTTTTGACCGCGACGTCCATCAGTTGCATCTTCCTTACCTCACGGCAATAATTATTATGCATCTCCAAAGAACGACCCCAGATCTACCTCAAGCTCTACCACCAGCAATACTGGCAGCGTCATGCATCGCTAGAGTTCTCAGAGATATTCTATCTCGCGGAAACGCGCGTTTTCTCATGGCAATTACATGCTGGTACTGTGGAACGGCCTTTATTGCACTTCTACAAGCAACTCGAATCAAACAGTTCTCGCAGGAAGCAGAAGAGGGTTTGGACATCTTAGATCAAGCCGTTGGCCAGCTTCAGCATATGTGGGCCTCTGCGAATGTCATAAGACAAGGCTTTGAACGACTCCGAGCAATGCCTCGAACTATGATGCATGCTGGCAAAACCAAGCCTACTACCAAGGGTGGTAGTGGGGATGATACGAGTTCATCGTCCAGCGATTTTGACTGGGTGCTTCTGTTTCCATTTGTGACGAGGTCGACGAGCAGGATCGCGGATTGTCTCCTTGCCGATAATGAGTTTGGTACCACAGCAACGGCTTTACCATCACCTGAGAATGCCGTGTTCCATGAAGACCTATTCAATCGCTATCACGATTTACTGGAACCTTTTGTTGACTACAACTTTGACTTTGGAACTATTGATTTAGACATTCTTTAATCACAAATGCAAGCCTCAGATTATTATATGCTGTAAAGACTGCCGTGATGCATATGCTAAACAACAACTCTTGATAGATAGAACCACCATTGAACATGCCACTATTTAGGCTAGAGAGCTAATACAAGGATACCGTAGTGATTCGTCATTCAACATCGAAGTGTTTCTGCTTTCTCCACATACCAAGACAGATCGCTCTCGGGATCCATTTCGAAAGCCGTAAACCCATTACCCATAAATCTGAAGGGATTTGACGTGTTGTACGTAATATCATAGTCTTCAGCACGAATATCCCCAAGCATACGGTTGAAAAGGTGAGCACTGCCACCAAAAAGCGCTGTGACTCGGCCATCAACCCTACCTCTCTTGTACCAACTCGTGCAACCACCGCTCCAAACAAGAGTCTTGTGGACTTGATCACAATACTTGATAAAGGCATCAACTTTTTCCTTTTTCGGAACGACGTACTTGATATCCTCAGTTGCCATCTTCTTGATCCACTTAACGAAGTAGTCGCCTGTCCAGTTGAGGGACTCTACGAGTGAACCATGGCCACCAAGGCAATTGGGTCCCATCATCATAAAGTAATTGGGCATTGATGGAACGGAGACTGAGAGATATGCTTCAGGGTCTTCCTTCCACTGTTCTCGGAGGTCGATGTTGTTGAGACCAACAATAGGATATCGGGGCCGGAATGAGACATCGAAGCCAGTGGCGTAGATGACTGGGACACACGTTAGTACTCCTACTTTCTAGAAGATAAAGCGAGTATACTTACTGACGTCCACCTCGTGCTCCTTACCATCAGCAGTCCGGAGACCTTTCTCTGTCACTTGCGTAATAGCACTATCTGTAAGATGGCAGTTCGGTCTCAGGAAAGATTCCAGATATCCTGGACCTGGCGTGATGCGACGACAACCTAGTTCCCACTTTGGTATCAGTTTGGAGCACAGGACCGGATCATGGCCAAGCTTCTCGGCCATCTGCTCGGCCGCCATCTTCATTCCTGCTTCGTTGTTCTCTCCCTTTCTAAAGACATAGAAGGACTTGTTGGTTCGTGAGATAATTCCCTTGCGATGCTGTAAATGAAGCTCCGGGTCTTGAAACCGTTCTTTGTCTTGAGCTGAATATCGAGGATTGGGATCATCATCCTCTCGACCCAAGTGTTTCGAGGGAGGGGCCCGGTAGAAAACCCAGGCTGGGCCTCGCACGAAGTTGGTCACCTCCGTGCCAGGTAATTTGACCATCTGGGGAACGATTTGAATACCCGAGGAGCCGTTTCCGACCACAGCTATGCGCTTGTTGGAGTAGTCAAAATCATGATCCCAGCTGGCTGAGTGGGTTGTATGGCCCTTGAAGTCTTTCAGACCGGGGATCTTTGGCCATGATTCGTGTCTTGAGACAATTAGCATTGAATGAAACAATATCCATGTTGTAAACTTACACAAGAACTCCTTGAGCTGAGATCAATACGTGGCAGTATTCCTCTCTTTGAACACTCTCATGTTCTACCGTAACTCTCCATTGACCTAGGTCATCCAACCACTGTGCCCCGATCACTCGAGTATTAAGTCTCAAGTCACGATCGAGGTTCCATTTCTTGACTGTCGCTTTCATATAAGCTAGAATGTCACCTCCACTGGCATAGAACCTTTCCCAGTCGGGATTGGGGTCAAAGGGAAATGCCTAGATACGATTAGATGGAGTCGTGTACGTGAGTCGAGGCTACGTACGTAAATATGAGCGGGAACATCGCATTGAACTCCGGGGTAATTGTTTGCCAACCATGTGCCGCCAATATCGCTTCGGGCCTCGAAGATGGTGTGGTCTACGATGTCTTCCATCTCGGGGAAGCGATGCTGAAACTTGTGTGCCATTAGAAGACCGGAGAAGCCGGCTCCGATGGTAATGACCTTGATCTTGCGTGGCGTATACGCAAACTCTTGGCTGAGTTTGAAGGGGTCTGTGATATGACCATTGACATGGCCATTGGTACTATTGCGAAGTTCATCTGTCTTCATGACAAGTTCTGGAAGCTCTGTTGCTGGTATCCGTGAAGTATCCACAGCCGCTTGTGCTTTGGTCTCGGGGGACTCGATAAAAGCAGGCATAGTGATGAATTGGAGCAATTCCTCCAAAAGTCGCAGTCTATGGTGAACTTCAATTGTATTGGGTGGGTTGGAATTGATTGGCTGATGTGAATTGGGACGACGTGTTGGTTGTTCGAGTCTCCTTGAGATACATCAAGTACCTACTGAGCTACTCATTATATCTTGTGGGCGGAAGGTTCTTGCAAAGAACCTCATTCTGGAGTTGTATACAGCTAAGCGGCACTAAGCAATCCCCAATCACTTCGGCAAACGCCGCATTGGGTTATCGTGCTACTTTCTCCTCCCAACATTACTGTTCATAGCCGAACATGCTTCCCGACATTTAGCTTCCCACTCTCAGTGCATCCGGCATTAAGATCAGGGTGCGCGATGCGGCTACCCCAATTGGGATTGCCGGTCGTTGATCGACATCTGAGGCCAGTGCGGGGTTGGCAAACGATACCCGTAACCGAGCCTGGCCTTTGAGTTCTTGTAGAGAAATGAAAGGTAAGCAGCTTCTTATTACATCTAGTTGGCGACTTGCGATCAATTTCATGATATAGTTTCCCAACGTATCGTTTACACAGTTTATTGCAAAAGCTGATACCCGTATCGCAACCCGATACTCACCTACACCACCATGACAATAAATCGTTATTCCTACAATGGTCCCATAGATCACACAGCCACTCCTCAACTTGAGAATGTGCGTGGAAAGTCAGTCATTGTGACAGGAGGCGCCAATGGTATGGGCGAAGCTTTTGTGAGAGACTTTGTCGCCGCTGGTGCCTACGTTACTTTTGCCGATGTCAATGAGGAGCGTGGCCATCTAATTGAAGCGGAACTTAATTCTAATGGGACAACCTGCGCTTTCGTGAAATGCGACATCAGAGATTGGGAGCAACAAAAGACAGTCTTTGAGAAAGCAAAAGGCCAGAGTCCTAGTAATAGCGTGGACGTTGTCATTGCCAATGCTGGCATTAGTCGAAGCTCTGGCGACAGTTTGTGGAACTTGGATGGTAGGTTTCAGCACAACTGTGGGATAGTGAGTTCGGTACTGACTGAAGGACCTAGATCCCGAAGGAGAGCCAACAAAACCTGATCTCAATATCGTCAGGGTCAATATAGATGGCACATTCTACACCTGGAAACTGGCCGTTCATTACTTCCGTAAACAGCCAGTCAATGAAGAGCGCGATCGTTGCTTCATTATAACAGGCAGTATGGTGGCATGGATAGACTCTCCAGTAAGTAACCACCAAGATTTCATAAAGCAAGGTGATTAACCTGCGACAGGGCAACTGGGAGTACACTGCGACGAAATATGGACTGCGCGGTTTCATGAGAACAGCTCGAAGATCCAGCCATGAGCAAAACATTCGAATTAACTATGTTGCGCCATGCTGGATCAAGAGTGCTATCCGAACAGCAGAATATGAAAGGTGGCTCATCGATCATGGCGTCGAGTTTGGGGAGCAGAAAGATGTTTCTAGCTGCATGTTGCGAATTGCTACTGATAAGTCCATCAACGGTAAGAAGCCTGACCGCCATCTGAAGTCTCCATATGTTAACACCCATCATATAGGGCGGTCCTTGATGATAACTCCTCGGTCGATTGCAAAAGAGGGATTTGTGGATATTGATAGGGAGGACTACAAGGATACTCCGGAGGATGAGTACCTGAAGAAAGTTCAGGCTTCTCAACTGGTTATCATCAAGGACAAATGGCTAGACGACTACAAGGTCAGGATTTATAAGGACTAGATAAATTGAAGATCCAGTTGTTACCAAGGATAACGTGCGTTAACAATTATTTTCAAACTGTTTCCAAGTTAAGGCTCGTTACGTCTTTTGTAAATCATGATACTAAGAATAAACACAATTATCGAAGAGAAGTATACTCTACAGCACATCATCTAGCTGAGGCAACCTTTTCGTTGCCTCTGAAGTAAGAACATACATTACGTAACTCGTGCTTCATCTCCATCACGATACTATCGACCAACCTTTCGCCAATCTCATCGACTTTTATATCCGTCTTGGCTCCGATGGTCTGATGCACAAGCGTGTGCACTGAAGTGATATGTGTGGAGAGAAGAGCCGTATGCGGGTACGACGGAGAGCCCCAGTCTAGGGGCTTAGAGGCCGCATCAGGTTCGACAAGAGATTTGCGTCTGGGAGAAACTCGTTCACTTTTATGACTTGACTAGAATGTTCTTATTGATGCCAATATGTTCCTCTTTACATAGGATACCGAGCTTGGTCAGGATTATATAGACAGGGCAAACGCCAAGGGTTCTCTAAAAGCGAGTGATCGCAGTACTTGCAATGCCGAGTTGAGGCGTAAATGAACATCGCCGAGCCGGATAAAGATGATCTTTACGTGGTTAGACATGGCAGTTGGCTGGTATATACCAGAACAGGAAACATGTGATGTCACATAATGGCATGAATCTAGGTGACTTTATTTGTCACGTGGAGGATGCTTCGCCTCTTTTGCGGGATTTTCAGAGTCAACTCAGCGCCGACATCAACCTCAGGGCTTCAAGACTAAGTAAAGAAGTCGTGATTACAATATCTTGACGAAATACATCACGTTAATACAGCAGAAGTCCAGAAGCAAAGGATTCCAGACCTACCTGCCTCGCGATGGACAGAACAACCTTGGCCCATCAACATACTGATGCAAATATCTATTCGGAATCTTGGGTTTATGAATATATACCCCTCAACGATAGACAGATAAGGCTGATTCGGCTAAATCCAGCTGACCAAGAGAGTAACGAACTCAATGGCGAACTTATTGTCAAAGGCTTAGAAGAGTTTCCTCCTCTACATAGGCCAGGCAATACAAATGCAGAAGAACAAGAGTCTCTAAACCCAGACAACCATGTCTGCTTCGACGCAATATCCTATGTTTGGGGCCAAAAAACCTTTACAGATACTTTCGTCACTCCTCACGGATCCATCCCAATAACGGCCTCACTTGCTTCTATTTTACGACGACTTCGTGACAAGGAGAGAGAACAAAAGCTATACTGGGCCGATGGCCTCTGCATCAACCAGTCAGATCTAGCTGAAAAGGAGGTCCAAGTTGCTCTCATGGGCTTCATCTACAGCTCCGCCAGAAAGGTATTTTGCGATATTGGCGAAGAAACAGACGAGACTACACTTTTGCTGGATGCCATGCAGCGTTACTGGAAGCGAAACATTCGTCGCGGGTTTATAGTAGGCCAAGGCAGCTCCCTAGTTCTGTCAGGCCCCTCTACCGCTAAGATTATGGACATCCCGTATCCAACAGATGAGGAAGCAGACGCAACCGAGGACGTTAAGGGAGACGGGTGGCCTGAAAGGCTTTTTAAATTCTTCTCCGCGCCATGGTTTCACCGTCTCTGGATCGTTCAAGAGTTTGTCCTTGGACGTAAGGTGCTCATGGTCATTGGTCATCGACATATACCATGGGGAGAGATTTGGGCAGGTTTTGTGAGGTATAAAGGAGTCCAACCACCCTGGATGTCCCATGAAATTACCCAAGATGATCTTACCAATATTCTGATGTCATATAACCTCATGTGCATGGTCCGTTGTTCTCGTCGCATCGATCCCAATACCGTGCATGGTCTTGAGTTCTACAAAATAATCAACATCCTGCTGTGCGGGGTTGAGATAGATCAGGCTGACTTGCCGATTTGCATGCTCTTATTTTGTACACACGGGTGTACTCAACCGAGGGATCGTTACTTTGGCATTCTTGGATTGATTGATAACGATGACAAGGAAAAGTCAAGAAGCCTATGGCCTGACTATAAATCGCCTTTGAGGGATATAACCATGAGGTATTGGAAATATGCACTGCAGACCAAATTTGGGGGAGAACTTATGCTCTGCGCCGGATTACCGGGTCGAACTGAAGGATATCCTTCCTGGATACGAGATTTCTCAGTGCCTAAGCCTTTAAGTCGGATCCCTATAGGAAACTCTCTGACTACAGCATGGCATGCAGCAGGAGGGCCAACAAGCACATGGTCTGCTTCTTTTAGCAACAATGATCCAGACTTACTTTTTGTTCAAGGATGGCATGTCGACGATGTCACCGAAAAGTCAACTCCAAGCATTTCCCTTTCGTTCGGCTTCGCTTGGATGGCTCAGTGGCTAGATGAGGCCTTGAGCTTCTATCAAGCTGGGCGGGATTCGGCAACTGATGATTTGGATAGACGTTATCCTCTGACGGGCGAGCCTTTTCATGAAGCTGCTCTCAAAGTAGTGATGGATTACAATCAAGCAGACACTATGTCTCCTGATCATGATGTGTTCAGAGCCATGCTCCGAATGGGACTTTCTGTTCCTTCAGTAGCATTTTCCGAGAAGGCTATGGGCGACGATCCTGAAAAGAAACTCTTATCTGCATTTGGGAAGGAGTTGTACACTCTACGACAACTTTACCGTCGTATTTCTGAGAAAAGAGGCATGAGACTTTATAAAACTGGAAAGGGATTATTTGCAATGTTACGCCCAGAAGTAGAAATTGGGGATTCGGTCTGGGTGCTCAAAGGATGTGGATTACCTGTCATCTTGCGGCCAAGTTTGTTACATCCTAAATCGTTTGAGTTCGTTGGAGGTGGTTACGTATATGGAATTATGAACGGGGAGATGCTAGACGAAGATGGGTTTGCTTGGCAAATAGTCTCACTTCGATAGCTAAACTAGAATCAGGGAGCTCCGAATTGAATTGAAGTATTCAACCCTTTCCTGTAACTGTGTTTGACATCTAAATTGACCGCTGTATTTATATGAAGAACAAGGGATCCTTCTTGGGCGTGTGAACTAAAGTCCACTCGGATTCCTTATACTCCAATCCCCCTCCTTTCTCATGACTTTTGTCCTTACCTGGTATTGGATACTTCCTTACATGCTCTATCGCCCAGATGAGATCTTTTCCCAGGATAGGAGGTACCCTGCCATCACCGTGCAATGTCCCCAACCCTGCAATCTGGAAGAACCCATCCAGCCATCTAAATGTCTCGCCGTTTTCCCATTCGATCTCATGGAATTTGCGTCCTTCTTGTCTACAACGACTCTCTCTATTACGTTCCCACTTCTCCTGTTCCTCTCTAGACGGCAGAGGTATCGCATTCCTCCCTGAGAAGAGCCGTGCAATTGCTACGGCTTGGTATTCGAAGCTCCTGAAGGTAAGGACTCGTGGCATACCGACAACTGCCAGATTTGGTATATCTTGAAAGAAGGTATGCCAGTAAGTATTGACAAGTTTTTTCTTCTTGTAGTCGTATAGCGGGCGTCCGTTTGCATCAGAATTCCAAAAGGGATAGGAAGGAAGATAGCCGGTACAGTAAAGAATATGGTCAACGTCAGTGAGCTCGCTGTCATCTTCGAAGACGATTGTTCCATCCAGGCGGTACTCCTTGATGACCTTCTTCCATTCCACCCCTGCAAGTGGTTCATCGCCATCCAGTCTTCCACGTGATCTTCGTGATTGGTAAAGTGGAAGCCGAACGGCTTGTAGTAGGTCAACGGCGATATCGTGACCCGAAGCTGAGTTTCCGATGACAAGCACCTTTTTGTTGGTGTATAGCCAAGGAGAGCGATAAAACTTAGAGTGTATCACTCTACCTGGAAACTTTTCCACATATGCTTCTAAGCCTTGAACTTGAGGGACCTTAACTAGTCAGTCTTTTGACCATAATCGCAATTTCAACAATGCGCACTTACCCAGGGGACGGCATAATGCCCGTTTGCAAGAACAACAGCGTCAAAGTCCTCCTGCCACCATACATCAATCTGTCGCAATGGATCGTACTTGCGCAACGTCAGTCTCCATGAGTGCAAACCATTCCTGGAGGTTGAGGGCAGTTGCGAGATATCTTCCACTGTGGTGTTGAGTGACAGATATCCATCGGTCTTATGGACTGAGAAGTAGGACTCTATGTACTGACGAGGTACGTAATGTGGGACGAATGGTCCATAAGAGAAGGGTAAATCAGAGAACGACATGGCGATTTGAGGAACATTTGTACTATTCCGAGTAAGTTACCTGAGCCGTCATGGTCTACAGTGATGTCTTACGTGAGATTTTGATAAATTGGTGTATGTTCATATCTCTCCTGCTGATTTGGGGCCGCTGTAGTAGGCAATTCCTCTGGGATTACGAGTGGTTTATCGATTTGTGTCGGTAGAGCTCCAGGCTGGGTGGTTGGGACTTTTGGATCCGGATCATAAATCCTTAAACAGATTAGTAGTGTGTTGAGCATTAAACGTCACTTACTAACCAAGTGCCACCAGGAGTTTCCCTTCGCTCAAAAACGCGAATCCTCTGAAAATAGTTTTCGGCTTTGAGAGCTGCTGCTGTAATAGCGCCTAAGGTAGACTTTGTAAATATCTGTATATTGCTGGGTCCAGTGCAGAGGTTTAACTCACCAGCAGCTCCAGCCCCAATAACGGCGACGGATTTAATCTCGAACGTTCTCATTGTGATTGGATGTCGTGAAATTTTTTTCTTTTCAATAAGTTTGATCTTAGATGGTGTATATGATACCAAGTCGACATTGAAAACCACAGATACAAATGCCTCACCTTATCACGCCATAACTTTGGATTATT
This sequence comes from Fusarium camptoceras, assembly GCA_004367475.1. Classification (NCBI taxonomy): domain Eukaryota; kingdom Fungi; phylum Ascomycota; class Sordariomycetes; order Hypocreales; family Nectriaceae; genus Fusarium; species Fusarium camptoceras. The sequence goes on along the minus strand of QGED01000041.1, from coordinate 44,050 downwards.
AACCATACTTATTCGTCATGTACGACATGCATGTCACCATCACCAATCACGTGCGATGTTGGTAAACGAGAGAGATAGCCATTCTAATAGCCAATTGAATTTTAAAAGGTAAATGTTGCTAGGTTTCCCTTATAAGGTAGACGACTAGTTCGCTCTATTGACTTGAAAACTCTCTCTATTTATGATTTATGGTTTTAAAACTGTATTGAAAATTTAATCTGCACAGGTAGATTAACTACAGGGATAGGTTAAAGTCAACTCTGAATACCATAAACTGGAAACAAGCATCCTATTTAAGCCACCCTCGAGCCTACGTCCAAGGCCATTGGCACATTCCTTGTTGGAATTTGTTCAAACTGATGCTCTCTGCAAATTACGAATCCGTCCTGAAATACAGAACAACCTCAGGCCTCCCGGCTGGAGGACAGTTCTGTCAGACTGGAAGTTCATAGCTCACATCAACCCTCGGCCTAACAGAAGCTTACACTTTCATAATTCCTTTGACATCCCAGCGGCAAAATATAACGAAGTGAGAATCATGCCTACAAATGGCTCGAGAATGCTTGATCTACCTTTGAGATAGCCTCTGCAGCAGCCTTACCAGCTTTGCGTCCAAAGACTGCACCAGACGTCAATCCACTTCCACCCGGATAGTTCGAATAAAACAAACCGCCAACCATTTCACCTGCGACAAATACATTCGGCACTGGAGCGCCACTCAGGCTATGAATCAGCTGGGCAGATTCGGGATCAATCTTGACACCACCAAAGGTGAAGGTGATACCACAGGTCACCTTGACAGCCATATAAGGACCCTGATCCAAAGGTAAAGCCCAGTTCGATTTTGCCAGAGCTAGCTTCTTCCTGGAGGATTGGGTCGAGACACCGTCTCGAATGGCAGGATCCCATTTCATGTTAGGGTTTTCCTGGCGGTGCACGTATGCAGCTTCGTTGTACTCTCGAATTGTGTCAACGAAAGCACCCTTGTTTCGAAGACCACGTTCAGCGCACTTCTCGGCAAGCTCGCCGATAGTCTCGGCGAATATGCGCTCGACACGTTCTTCGCGATACTCTTCCATTCGCAGCCAATCGATGGTTTGGGAATCCCAAACTTGGAAAGCCAGTTGCTCAGGCTGCTGCAGAATAGCTCGTCCAAATTTGGCGTATGTGTAGTTTCTCAAGTCTACTCCTTCATCCACAAAGCGTTGTCCATCCACGTTCAACATGAGGCCTAGTGGATAACCTGATTTGGTGTACTCATTGGAAGCTTCTCGGTCGCCAGTGTTTGGGTCAGCGTTGGCGTCCCAAGCAACAGAATGGCAGCCAGACCAGTTTCCAACGGCCTTTGCGCCCAGCTTCTGAATTGCTAGATTCAAGACCTCTCCGGTGTTGTAAGGTGTTCCCCGAACCATGGCCATATCCCACCCAGGGCCAATGAACTGGCTACGCATTTGCGGGTTAGACTCAAATCCTCCTGCAGCCAGGATGACAGCGTCGGCAGTAAATAAACGCTGCTGATCATTGATTGAGACTTCGACGTCGTAGCTGCTATCCTTTGAGCGCCTTTGCAGTCCTGTGAGCGCTGTTGACCACGACACCTGGATGTTTCGTCTCTTGATCGCGGCAAGGTAGTCTTCGATGAGACCTTTGCCTCCATCTTGGGTCTTGATGTGCAGACCACCCCAGAACTTAATCCTTCCATCAACTTCATACGCCTGTCTGTTAAACGAGAGTTGAAAGCGAATACCGTTCGACGCGAGCCATTTGATAGCTTCATTGGAGTTTTCGATGAGTGCCTTAGCAAGCATTGGGTCTGAGCGCCCCATGCACACTCTGTCCATATCATCTTGAAAATCCTTTGCAGTATATGGTGTCAAGTCAATCTTGTCGGCTTGCTCGGGAGAGACATTATTGACTATTGGCAATAAATCTCGAAGGCCATTATGTGCGATTCGGTAGGCGCCAGCGGTGAAATAAGAATTGCCGCCAACCCATTCTCCCGGACACTTGTCGATGACGAGGATGTCATTTGCGCCATTCTCAGCGGCGGATAGAGCTGCTGCGAAACCAGCGTTGCCACTACCAACCACCAAGACGCCGACCTTCTGGGGAAGAGGAGCCATGACGCAAAAGATGTGGGGCAAGATTTGGCAGGTCAATGAGAGAAAAGTCTGGTGAAGTCACTCGGTATACAGCGTAAGTGAAGAGTAACTGAAGACTCAAGATTCACGGGGTTTCGGTTCTTGATATATATATCTAGATTTGTGATACTGTTCATTGTCAGCGACGATATCAACACCTGGAGGTTCATCCTCCGGGGCCCATATTTTCTCGGACAGTGAGTCCCCGGGTGGAGTTCCCTTGACGCGTCGCGCTAGACACGATATTTCCCGGGGACAACAGTCTATGGCTCAGACGACCTCAAGTTGTCAGAAGAATTGGTCGCAAAAGCATAAGAGATAAAATCAATTGGTCTCTTTTTGTTATCTTAGACTACTGTTTATGTCGCTTTATTATGGTAGCTTAAGGCTTAGAAGATAATTGTTCTGTCATCCACCTGGGCGGTTGTCCGGCCTCAACGGACAGCTCCAAGCAATACATTATGCTCATTTAGTCAATGGATTTGTGTTTCATTTATCAAAGAAACGGCAGGGCTGTGTCCTGATCCATCGATGGGGTCGGTACATTGATCCAACCGAACAGCGGATCCAGCGGCAAACCGTAATCTGCATCGCCAGCAGCCATCTCGAAATTTGGATAGGGCCACTCTGTGATATCAAACGTGTTGTGGATTGCGTCAAGGTCAAATGAGATATTCGCATCCGCTGCCGAGTTATTCTCTTGCGAATGTTTGTCAGAGCCTATGCGTGCAGTCGGATAAGGATATCTTGACACACCTGAGGTCAGGCTCAAGCGGTTTGCTTCAATCAACCGCCTGATGCTGTTGGCCGGCTTCGCAACACCGGGGTTCGCAGTACAAAGTTGGTCCAAGCATTCCAAGCTTTTCTTTAGTAGATCCAGGTACTCTTCCTTGTGGTTTTGAGAAGCCGCGTTACGGACATGTATAGTACAAGCCACGTAAACCGTGTATGCCAGAACATAAGGCGCACCACTCAAACCATATGTCGCCTTATAAACTGAAGCAATATTGGTAATACATCTTGCTGCGTTTGTGCATTGTTCCCACGACCGTGCGGGTGTACCAGTTGAGCGGAGATGTCCATCCGAAATAAATGGTCGGTGAACAAGGATTATGAGTGAATAGTACACATTATGCAGTACCATAATGTTTGGAGTCTGCGATTGTGTACACTCTGGCAGCCATGGCTGAAAGTCAAGCTCAGGAGCCAGGTCCTCCCGCCACTTCTGCAACGCTTGCTCGATCTTCAGAAGACTGTTCTGGGCATTTGAAAAGGTAGCCCCAACAACATAAAATCGGTTGGTGATGGTGGTCATTATCTTAGACAAGAGACATAATTGCTGGAAAGTCGACACGGAATACCTGGGGATTGCCGTGCCTAAGCCTTTGGGTAAATCGGGAGTAGCTTCTGCAGCTGTTGCAGAAAGATGATACGGCTCTGTCTCTTCGTACAGATCAAGGAACTCACGGGATACGCGCGAGTCGCAGAGATTTATAGCCACAGGTCGACCCATGTAGAGGCTTTGCAACTTATCGCAGACAAACGCGCCCCAAAACACGCGCCTCTTGATCTCAATCTCTTCAGGGTCATCAGTTATCTGCTTGGGATCTAGGTGAAGGCCCAGATCGTATACCATTCGCAGTGCATAGCCAGTGTATAGCCATCCTTTCGAAGTCTCTCCGCGGGCATTGTATGTTGAGCCTAGTAGGAGAAGTCCTATGATGGTTGTAATGTGCGGTTGCATCAGAAGAGAATCCTTGGCAAGAAGCTCATCGCACCGAGTGAAGAAGCGAAGACCGGCACTTGAAGGGTCATTGGGATCTTCTCTCACCTCAGGTCGAGGCGAGAACTTGCTGCAGCAGGCGAATATGGCATTGAGCATAAAGGTAGAACAGTATTGACCTGAACATTGAAGATCGCGCATGACAGCAGGTCTGTAGGTGAGAAGAAACGTATGATGTTGACGATCCCAATGGAGGTTGAGTAGATGCATCGCCAGTTCGGTCGGCACTTCAGCGATGGAGGACTGCTTGAGAAGGCCATACTCCAGGTGTCTTTGCAGAGCAGCGTTTGCAATTAAGCTGTTCTTAACATTCTCAATTGGCGTCGCGCGACTGTGTGTGGTCTTGTTTGGACTATTTCCAGCTGGATTATGCAACGCAGATGAGGGTCCAAAACTGTTGGTCTCGCCAGCATCATCAATAGATACGAAATTTGCAATGTCCAGCTCATCATCAGATACGATCGCGGGGTCTTCGACACGTCGCGACGGAGTGCCTATCGAGCTATGTTGGGTTTGCTTAGACAGGCTCTCGCCTGGCAATGCTGGCAACTTGACATTCCCATCATCATCATCAACGGCAGATGAAAGTAATTGTTCACGTTCTTGCGGGCCACTACGTTTGAGGGTCACGATGAACGCCTTTAGAGCAGACGCGTCGCGTTGCAATCTGGTGATCTGGGAAAATGTGGGTCTACACACGATGTTCAGCTCGACCAGAGATTCAAGGTCGACGGACAATTAATTGCGTACCGTTTTCGGGGTGTTTCAATGTGATAATTGCATTCGCGACTTTGGGTTTGACAATTGCTACATCGTGGTCGTGCCGCATCGCAGCGGACCTTCTTTGTCCGACACGACATGCATGCCTTTGCTAAAGATTTTGGTTGTCTTCCGGCTCCGGTCGCTGGATCGTGGCTGTTTCTTGAAGTCATTGTAGGGTAGTTTTGTGTAATACGGTATTGACGTCATGAGAATCGGCGATTGCCTCTTGAGTGAGGTAAGATTAGAATGTATCTTGCATGGATATCGGGATGTTGATGTAATGGGTCTGATTGAACCGGGTTGTTTCGCTGGCAAGAACTTGAGTGCGGATGATTACAATTCGGCCATGAATTCAACTTCAACTGAAGCGCATCTTAGCTCATGCAATTCTGGACGGGGCATCATTTTCCAAAAATGAACTAACCTCTTTGTGGAATGCTAAGCGACAGCGGGGCTGGCAGCTCTATTTCCGTCTCTATGACGTAAGCTTACAGCAGAAGATGTCTCGGGATGAAGTCTACCCGACGGTATCGGAATATCCTGCCAACCGAGTTCTAAATTTATTAGTCAGCTGTGTTCCCACTCTTCTATCGCTCATCATAGCCGACAGTAAAGTGGGTTTCGTGTGCCACACTTTCCACTTTTAAACCCCGCGTCTAGACCATTCGAAGATCGGCAACTGGGGTCGGAAGAATCGGGGGCTCAAGATGAGTGGTTTGCTAAATTCTTATAATAGCTTGCCGTAATTCATCAAGCAAGCCAGATTTCGCAAGATCGAAATCATTATTTACAATTATAAGCTATGGCTCAAATTTCAATAAAGCGGCCGTTTGAGAAAGTAAGTGGTCGCTCATCTACCAGCTAAATAGATAAATAACATCGTGATAGATAGTCATCGTCGGCGCTGGTCCGTCAGGGTTACTTTTAGCGATCCTACTTGCGCAACAAAAAATTCCTACTGTTGTGCTTGAGTCCTGGCCGCATCTTGACACACGACTGCGGGCAACTCAGTATGGCGTGCCAGCCACTCGCGTGTTCCGACGCGCAGGTGTTCTCGAGGATATTCGAAAAGCCAGCATTGCAAAATTCCCAAGCATCTGCTGGAGACGTGTCTCAGACAGCGAAAAGCTTATAAGTCTTGATCTATCCCTCGTTGAAGATCATCCAGATCGAATGACCATTCTGCCACTGGGCCAAATAATCCAGATTCTTTATAAACACTGCGTTGAAAAATACAGTGAATTGATTGAGGTTAAATTCAACCATGCAGTGACGAATGTTGGTCAGGGCGAGAAAAGTGGTTGGGTTGAGGTGGATATTAAAGACGGAGGGTGTACCAAAAAAGCACGATTGGAGGCTGATTATGTCGTCGGGTGTGATGGTGCCTCGAGTGTTGTAAGGCGATCACTATTCGGGAGAAATTGGCCAGGAGAGACCTTGCCATATCGATTCGTCGTCCAAAACGTAAGTTTGCTGATGGTGCCTTGCAATTGATCTGAAGATTGACTAAGCGCAGGTTTATTACGATGGATTCGAGAAGCATATATGGGATGGAGGAAACTATATGATTGACCCAGAGCACTGGGGTCTTATTGCACATAGAGGCAAAGGAGGGCTATGGCGTGTCACCTATGGAGATTCAGTCACAGGCTTGACTGATGAAGAATATTTGAAGCGGCGACCTGCGCACCTCAAGGCAATGCTTCCAGGCAATCCCGAACCTAACCAATACCGGATCGAACATACAAACTTATACAACATCCACAATCGCTGCGCAGACCAGTTTAAAGTCGGCCGAATCATACTCGCAGGAGACGCTGCCCACATTAACAACCCTATGGGCGGCTATGGCTGTATGACGGCTGTCCTTGACGTCGGAGGATTAGCCGACTGCTTCATTGGATATGCCAAGAGCTTGGCCGGAGAGGATATCCTGGATAAGTATGCTCAGGTTAGACGTGATATCTTTCTGAGATACGTTGATCCAAGATCGATGAAGAACTTGAATCGTGTGGCGACCTCTGATCCTCTTACAGTCTTGGAGACGGATAAGTTCTTCGGCATTCTCAAAGACTTGCAAAAGGACGAGAATGATATGAGGGACTTTCTCTTGGTAAGTGACATTGTTCAGTGGTTTATTAACTATAGAACAATTCAGTCACTGACATTCATCCAGAAAATCTCCAGTATCGAGTACGATTTCACGCAACATTACACGAGAGAAAGTACTAGTGCAACGACGATCTAGTAACCACTTAGTGTAGTAATTAATATTCAACCTCATAGTACTCTTCAGGTGTAGCCTATTCCTACTCTAGAACGATCTCCTTCCAGGTTGGGCCTGGAACTAAACTAAAGTTAACATCATTCTGATGGAGTAAACCCAGACTACAGATAGGTAGCTCAAATACTAAATAAAGCTGACAGTAGATTTGTAAATATATGTGTTTTAAGGTAAACCGTAGAATTCTAATATCATTTGATGGTGTATTGTAAGCTCAATAAAGGTCTGGTTGTTTCATGCGGACGTCATTTACCTGCATTTCTTCAACTATTTGCCAGATGCGCCGACGATTCTGCAAACCTGGAGGAACCACTAGCCCAACTCGAGCATAAGATCTAGGTAACGGTGGCATCACATCCGGGTCGATTACATCCATCGGTGTAAGCACTTGCCGCATAAGCTTCTCCCAATCGTACTGCTTAGCAACCTCCTGGCCACCCGATTTATCGCCCCTGAGCTTCGCGTGGACTGTGGCCAGGTCGAGATCCCATAGGAACGGGATTCCGAGAAACAGGGTGCACCAATAGGACTGATCTAACAAGTATGTGCATTCGAGAGGAATGTCATATGGTAGAAATTGCAGTATGCGATCCTTGATCTCTTGAGGCAGTGCCTCGAAATGATCTTTGAAACCGGGCAAGGGACCTGATGTTGGTTCATACTCCTCTAGGTTTGAGAGGAGACTATGCGTCAGATTGGGAATATGACCCGGGTCCGAGTTCCACTGAGAAGCCGATCAGTATCGCGCGAGTCTATAAGGTCCTGTCCACTTACCCAGCGGTCTGTAAGGGGCGGGCCGTGAGTGTCTTCTTCCCAATCATCGTCATCCACTGCACCGAGGACTCGTTTTGGGTCAACAAAGTACCGGCTTAAACCAAGCTTCACAGATCCTGTCACTGGACGGTATTGAGGAGGGTCCTCTGGAATTGCGGGAATGAATGGGACGGGGAGTGGTATCTGTCCATCTTCAAGTTGGATGACATTTTCAGTGCGTCGCTCAAGTGTCAACCATAGATCACCTAGCGTGCGAACGCGAGCAACATGAGAAAGCTCCATGGCACGCTTAGCGATACGTAAACAAGAAGCATGCAATGCAATAAAGTAAAGGTTGTGGTCGCGAGAATCGCAACACCAGTTGCGGCACTGGGGTTGAATCATGTCGGAAGGCGGGGAGTCAAGTCTCAATACAACTCGCCTGAACGATCCCTTTTCGTCGGTATCCTCATAAACCGGATCGCAGCCAACAGAATCATCTGATATGGTAGTGAAAGGATTTTGGCGTTTAAAGTAGCATAAACTCGACAAGACGACATTATCCTGTTTCCATAATTCGGGATACCAGCGAGGCGGTGACTGCATGGTGTTAGACATGTGTACTCAGGTGAGACAATGAAGAATCATTGTTGTGTTCCTCTTACTTCAGCGTATATATCATCGTCAAGGTCGTAAGGATCTACTTGATCCAACTTGATGCCGCAAAGTGTACAATCGCAACAAAGGAGTGAATATGTATACAGATCACCCATAACGGCTGAGGGGACCAGAATCTACAGACTAGGATACTGGAAACAGATGGCCTAAGACCGGGAGAGGATCACCTGAAGTAAATGATTTTATTTCATCCCTTGGACAAGCAGACTCGTCTCCCTTGTCAATCAGCCCCGTTGGCGCTGTGTGCAGAGGCTGCGATGAGGTGCGGTTCAGGAGGAATGCAACATTGCAAGAAATGGAAGTGTTGGTTCCTGGCGACGCAAATTTGAGTCTGTTGGTAGGTAGGTCCACTGAAGCACGGGGCGCATAATGTATCTTGAGCGCTGGGGTGTGCTAGAACCAACCTACCCATAAGGGCTCCACTAATGGATACCTAATTTAGATTTCTACCTATTACTGAAGTTGTAACGGACATCGTCAAGTAGATCAGGGTCTCAGGGTCCAAAGCACTAGCCAATTTGTTTCAGTACAAATATTATAAATGAACGTCAGCATTTAGGTGAAAAGGCAAGACCAGTCTAGGCCTTTTAATAGAATTTTCTTTACAGCTTCCTTCAATATAACGTCAGCCCTATTTAGAGAGGCAAGAGTCAAGAGGGTTATTGGAATCTAAGCCGATACTAAAGAAACCAAATCCCTTAATGCTTGGTTCAAAATCGCTTTAAGTGCCAAGATCATCCCACCCTTTAGGCAACTAGACCGATCTGTTCTACAACCCTGAAACGAGGCTCGGGTCGATAGCTATACGGCTTTGCCGAATAGTGAATATAGTCGAAACAATTAGCCCACATTCACAAGATAAGCAGGATCAGGGGTGGTACACTACCCTAAAAAAATAGAGAAACCCGAGCTTTGACAGCAGATAGTCCAAGGCTCAGCTCGCGGCACTAGCTTAGCGTCAAACTTGGACGAAGAATCTGCAGGGCGGGATAACGGTTGACGGGGAAGACAAGGGCCAGCTTCATAGCGAGAACGATTCCGAGTCTCTATACTTCATTGAGCCATTTCGAGATTTCAATTGCGAAAGATATGTTCAAAAGCCCATTATCTTCGACAAGATCGGCACTCGCCGCGCCGAAGGGTTAAGTGATCTCTTATCAGATTTCATCTGAAACATCATGGTCGACACAAGACCTGTCTGATGGGCTCAGCAGTAAGGTACTCTGTAATCTGTAATCTCCAGTAGCAACAGGTTCTCCACTATACTCTGAGCATGAAATTTCTTTCTGCCAGCCAACAGCGCTGACTCCTGGTAATTTGGACCCAGCTGTATAATGCCATAGATCCTGCATTAGGAGAAGTTCATTGACAATCTTGTTATCGTCGGGAATTACTGTGCCCTTCTACGGGCATTCCGTTAGGCTGTAGGATGCGTAGACGCCCGTGCAATGGCTACTACGGATTCAATGTCATGCTATGGTTGCTTGGTCGTATGGCCTTGACTCTTTAATACCGCCACGAATCTCACTCTTTTCCAGAATGAATAACTCATTGCTCGTCGCATCTCACCAACCATCCACTTTTGGATACTACACTCATTCTCATCACCAACATGAAGCTCCAAGTCCTTCTCTTACATCTCTCCACTGGAGTTCTTGCCGGGCCATGCAAGCCTTATGCTCCTGTCTCCTCCATACAACAGCATGATACTATTCCCATCCCTCCTGAATCATCTGAGACGGCCTCTGTTCCTTTGCCCATGACCGAGCCTCCCAGCCCTACCCATACGAACTCCCAAATCTTTGGCTCTGGTGTATTACCAATCGGTGTCAGTCAATCCAATCTTGTCCCCTCGGCGTTTTCGTCGACTCTGCTCCATGATGGAGCCGATGAACAATTTGGAAGTCAGACTTCAGAGGAATCTGAAAAGACATCTGCTGTAGCCGAAGACGGTGATGCCGATGGGGCTCAGGCGACAATGACGAGTCCAACTATTGTCCAAGGAACACTTACTTCCGACACGGATACCTTTCCGGCCGGAACCGGGACCAGTGGTGAGACTCAGGTCACACCTGGCCCCGAGTCTACTTCTGATATTACAGGGTCTCTGTTAAGTTCAGCTAGTGTGGCTCCTGTCGAATCGCCCAATGTCGTTACAAGCTCCCTGGTGGCGTCGGAATTTAACCCTTCCTTCCCTTTTACCACTTCTGATCGAGCATCAATCTCATCTGCAATTTTAGAGCAAACTGCTCCAGCGTTGTCTGGCATCGACTCAGACCTTTCTGGACTTCCCACTTCTGCAGTTACCTTAAGCTTTATTGTGACCTCGGCATCCTCTGGTCCTGTAGTTACGTCTGACATAGACTTATCCAGCTCTATTGACTCAACCACGACATCAGCTACAGTTGAGCCCGAGACTTCTGTCACTAACGACGCTGCTACGTCGATTCTCGTTGAATCTTCTGGCGTCCCGCCCACTTCTGACCCTGTTGCGCCTTCCTCTACTGTTTCTGATCAGCGACCAGTTTTTCAAACTACTGAGCCTCAAATTTCTGTATCATCCACAGATCAGAATGCACCTTCTGATACATCAGGGCCATCCGGGCTTGAAAGCTCTCTGCCTTCAACCCCCCCCGGCCCAGATCCCTCTGCCACTTCAACACCAGTTGCAATGTCTGGTACTGTTCCAGGCTTTTCAGCTACTTCAGAGCCTGTTGGAATATCTACTCCCTTGGGTGCCACCTCTCCTGCAACCACACCTATAACTACTGCAGGGGTTGGCGGCGGAATTATCGGTGGAGGCTCAGGGGGAAGCGGGGGTGGTACTGGTGGAGGTAATACTGGCACGGGCGGTACTGGGGGAAGTGGTACCGGAGGAAGCGGCGGTGGCACTGGTGGTAATGGCGAGGGCGATCCAGATGACGATAAGCAGTCCCTGACTCAGTCTCGTGTATCGACTACATTAACTGCATCAACCACATCAGAAGCATCAACAACGTCGGTGGAGGCATGCGCCACAGGAGCCAGCTGTGCCTGCAAGCTTCCACCGGCCGATCCAGATGTGGTAGGCGATGAGGAGTCTGAGCTGTGGGCTAGAGACACGGACGGTGAATTGTTGCAGAAGCGTGGCAAGTCCAAGAAGGATATGCTGGGATTGCGCGCCGACGGGATCACAGGACTTTGCTCAATCAAGGGATCGCTCAAGTTCCCTGGCTATCCGAAAGGACCTGGCCTTTTCACTCGAGATGTAAAGGGCACGCTCTCTGGCAAAGAGCTAGACATCTCGCGATGGTATGTATATGAGGACGAATGCAAGACTTCTTACAAGCGTGTCGATGCCACCACCTACCGCGACATGTATGGGGAGATGAAAAAAGCGGACGCGGCGAGCACCGACCATGTTTATGAGAAGAGCTTTCTGAAGGACTTTTTCACGGTCATTTTGAACGACGAGGTTATTAGCGTCAAGGATAATCCGGATCTTGAACGCACGCAGATTACATGTGATGATCTGGATTACTACGTCTGGGACGAAAAGAACAATGTCAACCGTCTTCAGCCGGCATTCGACGCTTACCCCTCTGACAAGAAGTGGCTTGGAGATCTCATTGGCATGCAAGGCGCCCTTAATGGTGGACCCAAGGCCGGAATCACAACAACGTTTGGACAGGATTCGGTCAAGGCATTGACTGACAAAAAGCTACGAAACCCAGACTACTCTAGCTGGGAGGTGGTCACAACATCGCTAGACTTCTTCCTTCTTCCATACATTGAGAAGATTTATGTGGGTGTCAAGCTGTTCAATGAACCCGAGTTCATTGCAGCGATGATCCGTCAGAACAAGCGAATCTACAGTGCCTTTTTGGACCTTGATAGGAGCATCAGCTGTTATGAAGGCATGAGTAAATGGTCATTTGCTGAGAGATTCAAGACATACATGGAGCAGCGCTTCTCTGGCCAGGAGGAACATTCGATCAACCGTTGGGCCATTTACACGAAGGACAACATTATCCCTGTCATTCAGGGCTACTTAGACAATCTGCCATCATACGACGAAGACGACGAGAGGAAGGCCGAGCAGGAAGCAAAAGTTGCGAAGTGGACGCAACGGCTCCAAAAAGCCGAGTCAGCAGGCTACACAATTGACTTCTCCTGGGACTGGACAATAGAAGGGGCGGCGATTGTTCCGCGCGCGGAAGGAATCTGTCAGCGTCCAACGTTGACAGGGTCGTTGACAGGGTCGTTGACAGGGTCGTTGACAACCCTCTCGACATCTGCCATCTCAACAACTACATTCGAGATAGACACGACAACGGCACCTCTCATACCGACGACGACATCCGAAGCTACTGCTACCACAACGGAGGCAAGGCTGTGTTTGTCAAACTCTGCATGCGATAACGATTGTGAGAACGGTGAGGTGCCTACGTGTTTGCGTCGTCCGTTTCCCGTTAGCGGCTTGTTTGGAGTTTGCGGATGTGCGCCGGAGGTAACAACTACATTACAACCACCAACGACTACAATGCCAGCAACAACATCCACTACGCCTGACCCTGAGCCGACCCCGGACCCTGAGCCGGAGCCAGAGCCAGAGCCAAGTCCCACCGCTGATTGCGACTTCTGGGATGACCTTACCCACTGGACCTTCGAGATTAGCAATATCGAGGATTGGGCCGACGATGGTGGTGACAGTCTGGAACACGAAGAGAGAGGCTGTGGTGCCATCGCTAAATGGGACTGGAAGGATGGAGATACCCGATCTGTCGTGTTCACTTTACCTTTCTTTATCAAAGAAGGATGTGTTGAACGCGCTATTGTCTCAGCTGGCGGCCCCGAATTAAGCTGCGATGGACACTCACCCTGGGATTCACTGAGCGTAATGGCTGCTAAGGCTGCAAAAACTGCAAGTCAGTCTGGTGATCTCACCTGGCAGAAACCTTCGTTCCCCGAGCGATTCGAAGAGGTCAGTAGGGAGGCTGAAGGCAAATACGCTCCACTTGCCAAAGGTCAGCACCCCAACTATACGCCCATGAACTGGAACCATTCAAGTCCAACGCGAAGGTAGTTGGATCGTATTAGATCAACTCGTAACTCGTTTGTTTAAGAATAAATGAAATCTTTATCTGATCTGCTATAGTAAATGAATCCTTAGCCCCTCTCAAAAGAGCTTCTGTGTAAACTCGAAGGTCTACCCATTCAGCCACGGTCGAGTAGATGGCGAGAAGGTACTCCGTCGCAATCTTAGCCTCTCCAGTATCTTCCATCATTCGGATGATCTCAATGGGCGCTTCAACGGCCGTCGTACCGTGTGTCTTAATTCCTTCCCTGTTTTGGCCCCTTGTATTTCTTAGTCCTTTTGCTTTCCTTTCCCTTAGGCTTTCTGGCACCCTTTCGCGTAGCGGCAGGTACTCGATAGGGCTCTTAATCCTTCATTGCTGGACTCTTCGTCCTTTTGGATGGCAAGTTTCTCAAAATTATTGGCGAACAAGATCTTTTCAACGTATTCAGTGTTGTCAGGTCTTTTGTATGTGTTCATTCATTCCTTCCCCCCAAGTACTTCAAAGTCCCTTTGAAGAGTTTTTATAAAGTGTTGATGCCTTTCGTTGGCTCGTTTGAGTTTATCGTCTGATTTAACTATGCCCATAAGCTGCTAAAACGTGCTGCTAACGTGGGATATCGCATGAATGATGGATCTAAAGAGTCGATAGATAACAACTGGGACAGCGTCTACATGGCCTGCGATATTTGACGACGATCAGATAAGCTTTCATGATATCTAGACTTTCCACACGGCATTATGACTCCTCCGTCCGCACATGACGTTTTATTTTGCCTTGCCGTCCCTCAGATAAGGTTAGACAGGCTCTAAGATCCCATACTTCCTTGCTTCCATCCAGCTTTCTTTTCTCTTTCTTCCTTCCAGATACGTGATGACATTTGGAGCAGACCTGACTGTAGTTTGACCTGTTGTGTTGATCTCTGCGGTTGGTTGGGTTTTTCCATCGCTTTCTCCTGAGAGACGGTTCGAAATATTGATCATCCAACAGAGTAGATATTTGGTATCTATTTTACAGGCATCGCTCTTGTAAGAGAGATACTAAATATCTACGGAGATTGTGCAAGGCCTTTATATCCCCGGGGCAGCGAACCTTGTTGACTGCAGCGAGGAATCAAGATGAGGGCATATGTAATGTGGAAAGGTGCGTATTTTTTGTGTGTGTTCCACTCGCATTGTTATGTGCTATCAGGCGCCACCATGCCGCAGTACATGCTATTCTAGCGATTGTTGTAGATGGAGTAACGATATAGATCAGATAAGGTTTCTGAAGGAATTTACACTTTACACAGGGCATGAGTAATGATAGCATTAGATTATAGACTATCTAGATGTGTAATATGATTTGCTAAACTCCACAAGGGATATAGACAGAAGAAGTGTACAATAGATTAGAGGAAGTCTAGAGAGCCATGGCAGCGAGGACACCAGCGACACCAGCAACTCCAAGCATATCAGCGCCCATGGTGGGGGCAGCGGCGGCCTTGGAAGACTTAGAAGAAGCCTTGGCAGTAGCGGTCGATGTGCTGTTTCCTGTCAGTATGTAAGTCTTGTATAGAATGGCAGTGTTCATACTGGGTGACCGTAGTGCTTGAGGCGGCCAGAACAGGAGCGGCAACGAAAGCAGCGGCGAGGAGGAAGTTCAGCTTCATTTTGAAGGATTGGATATTATCTTTGGAACACTGGTAGTGGTAAAGAGTGGATTGATTGGAAGTAATTGTTTCTGATGTTGAAGAATGGTATTGACTGGTAAATGTATCTGACGAGTCCTTTTATATTGTTAGACGGCTTACGACGTGTTGCTTTTCGAATTTCAAGTATACGATGTTCTAATGCTCGAACCTATCAACATGATTGGCCAATGCGTAAATCGGCATTTTGGTGCCGTACCCACCCACACCCTGACTAGTCCTCACGTCCCATGCAAGGAGAGCCGGATAATTATGGCGTGGCACGAAACAGCTATTGCAGACTGAATACGAGCCCACCAACGGCTGCTTCAAGCTCTAGATCGTGCTGACGCAGCATCCAGAAAGGACTTGTTATTCAATGAGGATTCAAGATGGCGCTGCGCCTCCGTCGTTATTACTTCACCGGGCACCAACCATGCCGCATTATCCGTAAAGCTCAAGGCAGCTTTTCCAAACACCAATCAGTCGATAACTTCGGCCTGCTAGTTTCATTGTAATTCCCAGTTATGGGCTTAGAACTAAGGTTCCGGATTGTTCTAGAGCTACAGTACAAGACTGATGCCTTCTTGCCAGGATCAACCAACCACCGAGTTTTCATCATTACCTCATAGTCTTGGCTGTCTTGCGGGTAGCATACGTAAGTAGAACTCACTGATGCCAGGTAGGCAGCTGAAAAGACAATTCAGCTTGCTGTCCAAACCCCATTTTAATTTAAGCTACTAGCAGCATGTTTCCAACCTCTATTTTTTAAGCATTTCAGCCCTGTCGTGTGGTGATATGATATGTACGCCGTGTAGGACTATTTACCATACATAGCTTTGTAGAGTGCCTCGCAAAATATTGTAATTGCCCTTGATCCCGCCTCTAGAACTGCATCCATAGCAATGAACGGGTGTGGCTGACCCTTCATTACATTGAAATCAACCTGAACACTTGCCTCACGTAATTTTGCAGCAAAATTCTCGCCCTCGGTGCGTAAAACATCCAGCTCACCAACAACGAAACACGCGGATGGCAATTTAGAGAAGTCGCCTTTCCAGAATAGCGGGCTAGCCTCAGGATGGGACCAGTCTTGTTTGTTAGGTAGATAGTGGTTCCTGTACCAGAGCATTTTGGGAGCTGGAAGTGCAGGTGAATTCTGATTTTCGTTCCATGAGGTGTTATTGGTTGTATCAGCTGTGTTGTCCATGACTGGAACAGAGAGAAGCTGTAGGGTAAACTTAGGAAATCCCCGGTCCGCAGCACGTTGACACATGACAGCTGCCAGATTAGCCCCAGCTGATGATCCGCCTGGGGAAGATTAGCCTTGCTCGCATTTTCCAAGTGGGAACTGAGGCTCACCTGTCGCTAATTTCGACGTATTTAAGCTGAGAAGTTGTTTTCCTTCTTGCATGACCCACAAAACAGCCTCCCAAGAGTCATGCACGGCAGCAGGGAAAGGACTTTCTGGTGCAAGCCTGTAATCCACTGCAACAACTACGCATCTGCCCCGGGCGCATAAATGCGATGCAATCACATTCTCAGTATCGATTGTGCCGAGAACCCAGCCACCTCCATGATAGTAAATACACACTGGCCATCCAGCTGCTGGCTTCTCACTGTTGGGCGTAAAGCATCGAACGTTCACGTCAGGCCCTTCGCTTTCGCTGCGCTTAACTTTGTAGTCTGCTGTGCTGGCGACAGGTTGCAGTGGGCCACTGCCTGGAATAAGAACACCACTGGAACGCGATGCCTCTATGGGTTGGAGATGGACTTGCTGCTTATCGATGATGTGTTTGTTGTAGAAGTCGGCATATTCGGAGTCAATCCGGCCGACCACCGACTCGTGGAGCGGATATGGAGGTTCGTTAGTCATTGGAAACTACTGTGAAATACAGGGTAATAAGAATGTGCTCTGTCTGCTAATAAAATGAAGTAGATAGAATTGTCCCGCTTCATCGCAGTCCATCAACAGTCATATTGTGTCTATGTGCACGACGGAACTTTATCTATTGTCCGCTAATCTGCGTCTGGCAGCCGACACCGGTCAGGCGATGGTAATTATCGGGACCTCGGCTGATTGGGGGATCGTCATTCAATGTTACAATTGCACTATGACCTTTTGCTGCGGGGACAGGGAGATAACCAAGTTTGTTATGGCACTGTGCGAGAAGGGGCCCACCCCAGGTTACAGGGTTTCCTATCAAGATTATTCCTATAATTGATATGTACAGTGTCTGTCATTGATAGCATATCTTGTCTGTAACCATTCAATCCTATCATTACTCGACTCATGTAACCTCAGAATCGCTTCCCCGCAAATGGACTTGAATTGAAAGACTTTACTATTAGATCTTAAAGGGCACTTAACTCATTGAACATTCAGCATACCTCACTGCACTCTCTTCATATCAACATATTCGTGATCTGTGAACAAAATGAACTCGAAGGATCATAAAGATGATGGCTTCGTTGACGATACTCTCCCCGACGTCGCCGAAGGGGAGACCGCTCGTGTCGTCGACTACATTGCGGAACGCCAGCTTTGTCTGAAGTTCGATGTTCGTTTGATGCCAGTCTTGGCTATCATGTGTAAGCCTACCATGAGATATTTATTACCTCTTCTAACCTTTAGTCAGATCTTTTCAATGCACTAGATAAAGGCAATCTTGGAAACGCCCAAACTGCTGGGCTAAGCGATGGTAGGACATTCTCTCCCGTCTATACAGCAAGAACTAAGCCGACCCTCAGATCTCAATTTTAAACCGGGACAGTACAACCTTCTGGTATCAATCTTCTTCGTTCCGTATGTCATCTTCGCTCCCCCTACGGCAATCATCGGCAAAAAGTACGGTCCGGCCAGAGTCCTTCCCATTCTTATGTTCACCTTTGGGTCAATGACGCTGTTGGCTGCTTGCGTGCAGAACTTCGGCGGTCTCTTCGCATTGAGATTCTTTCTAGGCATGGCGGAGTCGGGTTTCTTTCCGCTTGTCATCTATTATCTTACAACATTTTACAGACGTGGTGAGCTAGCACGTCGCCTCGCTCTCTTTTATGCGGCTTCCAATATTGCCAACGCCTTTGCAAGTTACTGTCCTTCATACCAAACATCTTGTTCTAACAGCTACAGAGCGGGCTCTTGTCATTTGGCGTATTTCAGATAAAGTCCGAAATGTTTGTCTGGAGGTACCTCTTTATTATTGAGGGTGCAGCCTCTGTACTTTTCTCTACCTTCGCATTTTGGTATCTTCCCCGTTCAGCTGCCGAGGCCACGTTTTTGGGTGAGGAAGAAAAGGCATTGGCCTTCCACCGGATGCAAGTCGACTCCTCTTCGGTTGTTCAGGAAAAGTTCAACTTCAGAGACTCTATCAAGATCTTCAAGCAGCCGACAACGTACTGCTTCCTCATGATTGAAATTTGCCTGGGTGTGCCAATTCAATCGGTCGCTCTCTTTATGCCGCAAATTATTGAGCGCCTAGGATATGGAACCGTCAAGACTAATCTTTATACTGGTAAGGCTGTAATTATTTCTTTTACTCAATCTTACTGATCATTTGAAATAGTCGCTCCTAATGTTGGCGGTGCCGTGATGCTGCTGATCTTAGCCTTTAGCTCCGACCTTTTGCGCATACGTTTCCCATTCATTATGCTGGGTTTTGCATTGACCTTCGTCGGCTTTATCATCTACGCTGCCATTCCCGACGTCCAAGCCCAGATTCAATTGGCCTACTATGCATGCTTCATGATGGTCTGGGGAACTTCTGCCCCATCTGTCCTCTTATCAACTTGGTATAATAATAACATAGCCCACGAGGGACGGCGTGTGGTTCTGACATCAGTGGGTGTCCCCTTAGCCAATTTGATGGGCCTCGTATCAAGCAATATCTTTCGCGAGAATGAGAAGCCCAAGTATCCAACGGCTCTTATCACGACAGCCTGTTTCGGGGCTTGCGGATGCCTTATTGCGGGTCTTTTGGGTGGATTCATGGTGTTTGATAACACGCGGAGGAACCGCAGAGCGGGGAGGAAAACTACGGCGGCCGATGTTCCGACACGGCGTCTGCGAGACGGTCCATCTGTCCCCGAATTTCGCTGGTTTCTGTGAGCGGGGAAGCATAGATCGCTATGATAAGCAAGGTGGATTGACATTCAAAAGTCAAAAGAGGGGAAATGGCGCACTGTGCTGTGTAGTCTACAACGTTACCTCAAAGAGTGTCGATCCTAGTTAGTGGGACTGAAGATCGGAGAGTAAAAGTAAGACCGATGCGTACCGAATCACGTTCACTCAGGATGCAACTCATTATCACGATCTGCCAAAGACCTCACCAACCACAGTAACTCAATTGACTCATACTGCCGACATGTACTCACCCAAGGTGGGCGACAGCCTCAATGATCTCGATACTCCTTCCATGATTGTCGACCTTGATTTAATGGAAGCCAACATCAAGAAGCTCATGGATCGACTCCTTCCGACTGGACGAAATGTTCGGCCGCATTTGAAGACCACCAAGAGCGCTATTCTCGCACAGAAACTTGTTGCTGCTGGGGCGAAAGGTGGATGTGTGGCGAAGATGAGTGAAGCTGAAGCCATTGCCGCAGCCGGGTTCACGGACCTCCTCATCACTTGTGAAATTGTTGGACCGGCTAAAGTTCGAAGGTTGGTGGAACTTTTCAGAAAACATCGGGGTATCAGGATAGTCGTGGACGACACGGATGCTGCCACAGCAATTAATGACGCACTGGTAAACTCGGGTATTGCGGACCCTATATCCGTGCTGATTGACTTGGATGTCGGACTCCATCGCACTGGTATTAAGCCTGAAGGAGCTATGACCCTGGCACAGCATATTGCGAATCTGAAGCACATGCGTCTCATTGGCGTGCAAGGCTACGAAGGTCATCTGCAACATCTTCACGACTTTGAAGACCGAAGGCAGCAGTGCCTCGAATCGATGAAGGTCCTCACAGAGACTGCTAAAGCCCTGCAGGGAAAGGGTTTCGACATCGAAGTTGTCACAACTGGAGGCACTGGCACGGCCGATTTCTGTGCGACGGTACCAGGCGTAACAGAGCTGCAACCTGGTTCATTTATCTTTATGGATGCAGACTACCGCAATGCCATTGGGACATATTATTCACACAGTCTGTCCCTTCTCGCAACTGTTGTGAGTAAGCAGGGCGAGCGACAGGTCACGATCGACACGGGTCTCAAGTCTTTGACAACTGATAGTGGTCTATCTGAGTGTAAAGATCGGAGATACACGTACAACCAGTTGGGTGATGAGCATGGCTCGTTGAACTGGGAAGAGGGAACACCGTCACTTAAGGTGGGCGATAGGGTAGAGATGATCCCTAGCCATATTGACCCGACTGTCAATCTGCACGACTGCTATTACGCTCACCGTAAAGGAGTTATTGAGGAGATATGGCCTGTTGACTCCAGAGGGAAGGTACAGTAAGCGGGACAGTTGGCTGAATGAGATTAGCCCAAATAGAGTACACTTTCCCTTATGTGCTCTCTTTGCTCGTGGTCCTCACATTGCACGCTCATCCCACCCTGCATTAGAAGTCGTGATGCATACTCGGAGCAATGTTGTTTCAGGCATATGAAGGTTACGCTATCCTTTTCTAAGTGTTTTATATATCAAGCACAGCACAAGTCTTCAGTTACATCAACGCACTATAAAGCTTGTCATTTGCGAGCTGTTTATAAACCTGTTATAAAACAACAAGATCCCCTCGTTGCCAGCAACGCAGCGAGAACGTCTCTGTTCATCTCATGCCAGCAGTGTTTCTGCTGTTGTCTTTTCAAGCACCAGTCTGGCCAGCATGTAAGTCTTGTCGCTACTGCTTGAAATAACCATCCATCAGCTTCTGCCAAACAGAAAGGCCTAAACCATGTTGCTTAAAGCGATACAAGGTTGGCCGTCATCGATGAGTCCCGTATTATCCTGTAACAAGTTAGCATGTCAGTAGAGAGTTAAATGTGAGGTTCGTTACATTGAAGGGAAAGTTCCCAGTAAAGGGGAAGTTCCCAGGAAAGGGAAAGTTATAGCAGCAGACAACATTCCCACTACACTTCCTTCCAAGAGTGCCATCAAGGATTCCAGCGATATTTAAGCTGATATCGATGCAAGTGTTGAGGAGGTTCAAGTCGTTGCCAAAGGTAAGACTGAAGGGTCCGCCGTTGTTGTTGTTATCTGCATCATTACCATTGTTGACCTGGTTGCAACACCGGACAGCTGCCTTCGATCCGCAGACTGCCTGGGCTTCGGAGACCATAAGACTTTCGATCCTGGGATTTCTCCAGCCTTTAAAGCTGGAAGCTGCTGCGGCCGAGGTAAAGACGGCAATGGTAGTCATAAAATGCATTTTGAAGGGCAATAAAGGGAGTTAACACAGAGGAACCTGGCTAATAAAGAGATTGGGTTATGGATAAGTAGATGGAAGTGTAAACTGGTAGTTGATATTAAAAAAAGAAGAGAAGAATAAGAGCAAACTATAACACTTTTATAATTGAGAAGACTAAAACTTCAAATTATTCCCTTAGTCAAGTTCACAGCGCCTCAATAGCAAGCAGTGGCTAGGCTGCACCCGTATGTAAATTGCCATAGTAAGGATTGCACAAAGCTGAAAACGACAATAAAGAGCGCAGTATTCTTTGTACAGTTTAAGCTTATCCCAAATACGCAGACAAAATCGTTGCACTTGGTTGGTAATTAAGACATCGCTTATGTATTTCCCTGATCTAGCTTAATTTTACGATCCCAATCTTGAATTTTGAGACACGGCAGGCGGTGGCTAATGTCCAAGAGGCTGTATCGATCAACGGCCCGATTGTAGAGACATTCCAAGGCCAAGAGCATACCAGTCGGGCTATCATATAAGAACTTGATCATCAGTCTCTACTTGTTGTATTTCTATTGCTTAAAAAATGCCAGTTTGCAAAATGTCTTATCTCGCTAGATGCACCAAATATAGGGCAGTAACCGTGTGGTTCCCCAGGTTTGCCAATGGTTGAAAGGGAGGGCTTTCTGGGACCCTTGAGAGTGGATATGTCCTTGACCAGCGGTCTGCAACCACGATGGCCAGAACACTCTAGCCTCTACGCTCACAAACCCTACTTTATCTATGTGGTCCACCGCCACAAAAGCAACGGGCCCCACGAACCGAGAATTCGGCGTCGTTCATTTTCTTCCAGTCGAGCTTGCGTTTGTCCTTCTCAATTATTCTATGTATATCCGTCCTTTCATCAATTTGTTGGGCAGAGAGTGCGGTACCGTCAGCCCGTGCGAAGCGGGTCATGGTTCTTCACCGTTGGTCTTCCGAAACAAGACTATGTCTTCCAGCAGCAAAGTAATCAAATACGGAGTACCCTGCAACTACAAATCTGCTGTAAAACAAACTGCTGCTGCTGAGAGCTTGATCGTATGCTGGCCGACATGGTTTAGTGGCTTGCCAGTGTAATTCTGCGTTCTGATATTCATTTAATTTATAATCCTGATAGAATAAAATTGGATACCTTGTAAGGAAGTTTTGTTTAATTATCTTTACTTATCTTGTTTATATTATAAGCTATTAATTTATATCTTATCTTATATATATCTATATTTACTTCTACTAACTAATTATTAAGTCAGGAGGCCTACTAAGCAGGGTAAATAGCTATATACTAATGCCTAATATCTATACAGCTTATTAAAGAAGTAGCCCATTACATTACTAAATTTTTATTTTTACTTCCTTTACCTCTTAACTTTAAGCTTTATAGCTGTAGAAAAAGTTAACTAGAACAGTAGGTAGTACTATAAAATATACTCTATTTCTTTTAAAACTGATTTTTAAATAGAAAAATATTATTTAAATGCAAGTTACTAAAGGAAATAATACTATCTATAATATTACTATTTTTCTTTATATCTTAATATAGTATAAATACTTTATATTCTTTAGCTTAAACAGAACCTTTTAGCTTAATAGCTATTAAAAAAATATTTTTATATAAATATACCTAACTTACTCTATTTACTATTAAGAAATATAATACTTTGCAATACTTAGTATCTATATCTTATATATTTGCTAATATAAACCTAGTATAGACTAGTTTATCCCTTAAGAATTACACCTGTTATACTTTATAGTAAGAAAGTAATATAATAAGAGCTTTTTAAGCATGTAAATACAGATACAGTACTAGTTAAACAATTTCTTACTTAAGATTTAAAAAGCCTATAGATATTACATAGAAATATCTTTAATATTGCTATTCTTACAGTAAGAATAGTATTTAGGATAGATATTAGTTTTAGCTATTAATAAAGTCTCTAGTTACTATATATAGATCTACTAAATCTACAAATCTAATAGAACTTTAATACTTATAATATACTAGAAGATTTAATAGTATAGCAGTACAAGAGATTGCATTATAGTGCCTGTGCTACCCTAACAAGTTAGATTAGTAGAGGAAAGGGGCCTATAAGAAGTACGTAGCTATAAAGTTAAAAGCAGTAAAAAGCAGGCAAAAGAAAAGAAGAAATGCATAATGCTTAGTGTATATTTACAATAATGATAAGTATAACGCGTGTATTATTATAATTACGTTTATGATCTTGATGATATCCTTCGTTAGGAAGACGTGGTAGACTGGGAAACATGGCCGAAATTACCCCCCTCTGATTAACAATGTAAGGTAATCATGTTTTTTATCTAAAATTAGATCAAAAGTGGATAATGTTAGCAAGAATAAGTCTGTCGACACCATTTACCGCGAAGATCTACTGCAGATTGAAGGTCGAGTTGAAGACTGACACAGCGCGTTCAACTAGATGTCAGTAGGAGGTTCAGGGCCTTCTACCTACAAGTTGTTATTAGCATAAGTATAGAGAGACTAATCGACGCTCGGTGTGGTCAGAAGTCAGACCAAGTTTCAACTCGTCAGCTTGACCAGGGTGCGTCGTGCAATGTCACAATAAATGGCATGAGTGACCCGGCACTTGACATAAGACTTGAATAGATACTTTGCGCTAACAATAGGAATCCTAGACAATGCCTTGTTCGAATACTAGCGCTAAAAGCCGTGTAGCCGAAAGAGTGGAGTCCAGCTTTATATTGAACAACACTGACCTTCCAGCTAAAGAATCCTTCGGGTCATAACGGCTTGTTTGCACCAGTTCAAAGTATCATCAATAGGTTTGGGTAGGAATGAAGGGTTAAGAAATCTAATTTATTACGTAAAGCTTCCAATGCCAGCTGGAAGGATGGAATCTAGCTTAATATTAACAACACTAACCCTCCAGCTAAAGAATCCTTTAGCTCTCAAAATATACAGCGATTGTTTATACCTACCTAAAGTAGTAAAAGTAATGCTAGACACATATCAAGGATTCGGGATCATGCTGACCTCGTTTACTAGATGCTATACAGTATTTCAGACTAAATCTACTGTTTTCTAAGCAGTATCATTTTCTGCAGGCTTGCACTATATAATAAGTGCTATGTCACCTCGTCCTGGAAGTCTTTATCTAACATCCGACTCAGTTCTCTACACCCTCTTACTTACATTAAGAACTATCTTCGCAATGCCCCCTCTTTTCCTTGTTTTAGCTGTAGCAGCCTCGGCCGCTAGTGCTAGCGTTGACGTTATTTGGCAATATGCAAAAGCATCTCAAACTTCACTCAGCGTCTATAACGGCACTTCCCTACTTGCACAGAGCTGCTCCAGCTTGCTTTCCGATGATTTTACCAGTATTGACTTCTCTGGTGTCGACGAGAATGGCTTTGGTAATTTTACTGTCGGCCATAACCATTACCTTGTCCACTCGAAGGCGGAGTACTCTGGTGGGCCAATTTGCATCAAGAAGTTTAACCACGAGGCAACTGTGGTTGAATGCTCTGGTATCAATTGGAAGCCCTCTCCCAAAGTTAAAATCTATCAGAACTGCCATTCCAAGGAACACGAGACTGCCCTTCGTTTCCTTAACACTAAGAACTCAAAGCGGTTTGCCAAGCGAGGCCCAAGCCCGATCAATAACCCCCCGACCTGCTCGGTTCTGACAATGACCTCACTTGTCGGTGATGGTAAGATGGTAAGACTCCACTTTAAGAAGTTTTGGGCTCACAATAGAAATAGGCGATCCTCATCAGAACTACTTCCACAAACAGCTTTCCGTAAGACAGCCCTAGATACACCACGAACCAAAAGTAGATAAATGCTAACTTAGATAAAAGGAAGTTGTCAGTTGCGGCTCAGCACCTTCATGCAGCGTGGGGAATACCCAATCGGTCTCCTATACCATCGGGTGGACTGCAAACCTAACTCCTGTGAGCTGGATCAGTGGCGGATTTTCTGTTTCCGAGAGCTGGTCAACCGGTAATACCTATTCCTGTACCGGTAGCGCTGGTGAAGACGTTTGCGTTTGGTATAACACTGCTCATACCGCTTGTAAGTACCCTTTATCCTTGCTCAAAGACCATTGTTGAGTAGTTTTCAGACACTGTTCAGAACATGCAGCGAGACTCTTGCAAGGTAGGAGGTGGTTGGGATGCTGATGGCGACCCATTCGTCATGCATTCACCTAACGCAAATAACCGTGGGGGTGGTTACTACTGCGTCATAGGCACATGCAGAGCTCAAGGTGATAATTATTGGGATTACAGTGGTCGGGCCGGTGGCCCTTAGACTTGCTACTTAAACTTCTATGCCAATAGGGTTAAGGTCACGACAGGCTACTTATGGTTTCACTGGTGCTGTTACCCGATGGCGCTGGTTAAAAGTCTCTCGAGATACAGGCTCTTTAGAACGTACGGATTAAGAATTACAATTCTCAAGTCCATCAACTGGAAGTAGTTAGGCAACAACATTATCAGATAGTTTTTCACTCTAAATCACCTTTGTTCTCCGTCGCTTGGCTCTTCCTGCACTGACATGTTTATTGCCGGCGCAATTCCAACAGTAGCTGCCTATTTAAGCATAACCCCCCCTTCCCCACACCCCGCGAACCTCGGCTCATTTTGTTCGGCTACTAAGTCCGGGGTACATCTCTCTGCCCTTCGTTTTCTCAACCATTTCTCTTCCATATACTTACATCACAATACTCTTCAGACGTTTATACAACTTGTTCATCATGTCGGGTCCCGGGGTTGGTTTTGAGTACCCATCTCTCGCGGTCAAGTGGCTGCAGCGTGATGTCCTACTTTTCGCCAACACCATCGGCGCTACCGCTGATGAGCTTCACTTCCTCTACGTAAGTTAACAATTTGTCCAGAAAGTTAGCTAAAACTGACAAATAACAGGAGTTCCATCCTGATTTCGCCGTATTTCCTACCTACCCGGTCATCCTTCGTAAGTCCCGCTAGTACACACGCGGTCTAATCATTAACCCATCAAAGCCTTCAAGAAGGACTCCCAGGAAGTAGTGGACTACTACAAGGCCAGCAAAGCCGTGCAGATTCCTGATGTCCCCACACTCGACTACACGCGCGTTGTCGATGGTCAGCGCAAGATCGAATTCCTCAAGCCCCTCCCAACTACCTCCGACGGCCGAAAGTTTGAAGCCCGCCAGAAGGTCATCGGCGTCTACGACAAGGGCCGCCCAGGTACTGTCCTTGAGACCCAGACCGACCTTATCGACACTGAGTCCGGCGAGGTATATACTCGCGTCATTGGCAGCGGCTTCTTCATCGGCCAGGGCAATTGGGGTGGTCCAAAGGGTCCTGCTACGCAAAACTACCCTCCACCGAAGGATACGGCCCCTGATGCTACGATTGAGGTCCAAACCACAGCCGAGACGGCGATGCTATACAGGTTGAATGGTGATTACAACCCGCTGCATGCTGATCCTGAGCCCGGGAAGAAGATGGGCTTCGGGGGGACAATCATACATGGGCTGTATTCGTGGAACTCGACAGCTCATTCACTGTTAAAGAAACTGGGTGGCGGTGATCCTTCCAACATCAAGGAGTACCAGGCGAGATTCGCCAGTCCTGTGAGGCCAGGTGATAAGCTGATCACGCACGCGTGGGTTACCGGGAAGGAGCAGGGCGAGTGGTCGGAAGTGAGGTTTATAACGCAGGTCGAGGGTGGCAAGGTTGTTTTGAGTAACGGATTGGCTTTGATGAAGATTACTAGCCAGGGTAAGAGTAAACTTTAAACTACTTTTTGTTGGTGTTCAATACAGAAAGCAAATACTGTTCCGCCATAGATAAAATGCCAGGCAATCGGCAACCAGTGTTTAAAGTAATTCGCTAGCAAAGTTGTTAAATCGCGGGTGAAGACATATGACAGCAATAGGATGATTGTAAAGTATAATTTTCCAGTATGTACGAAAAGGGCTACTATCAGCACGAATTGAAAACAGCGTCTGGAAATTACTGGTCACAAAGTTGGACTACAACTTCCCCATACTCCCTTATTTGTTATTCTTGTTTCATGATACACCATATCCACATCGCTTCTTATTTCTCAGGTCCATTCCCAGCCCTGACTGTGGCATCCTAGCTCGGGCAGATCATGGTGCAGTCCAAGGATGTCAGAGCATACATTTAATCAACACGCTTAAGAGGGAAGTCCTTGGGGCCATCATAAACCTGGAAACTACCGGTAGGGGTATCACCCTTGACTGTCTTAATCTCCTTATTAGAAATAAGGTGAGAGCCCTCGGTGAAACTGTTGGGCGAGACCTGGACGGATACAGTGAGAGTCAGGCCCTCGTCGCTGCGGACAACGTCAAAGGTTCGTGAAGAAGGAAGACAAGTGCCAGCCTTGACCTCGGGAAGCTCGCCGGGGCCAGCACCGGGGACCTTGGCAGTGCAATCGTAGCCCTCAGTGTCCATGGTTCCAGGCTGGATGACGTTGAAAGAGTAGCTGTGAGCTTGGTCAGTTGCATGTTCGCAGAATAAAACGATATGATGACACATACCTGCATATGGCGCTGTGGGGGGTGCAGCTGGCGGTGAAGTCGCGGACGTTGAAGACAGCATCGGCGGTAGCGCCAGTAGCGGCGGCAGTGGCCAGGGCGACAGAGGAGAACTTCATCTTTGTGGTTGAAAATTTGTGAGTAGAGATTTGAGTTTGGTTGGGTAATTTGAGAGGTAATGTAGGACTGATGGATGAGAGAGGTCATGTTTGGAAGGAATAGCTATGGCTCTTTTATATGCGTTAATGATCATGTGGATCCGATACTTCGATGGGCCTGCGGGTCCGGCAATTATGATGATCTTCAAAAAAAACCTCGTATTATCTCGGGCGGTGAAGCCGGCCGGTCAATGCAACGGCTCTTTGACCCATCGGTACTTCTAGAAGTGTTTGTCACACAGTAGAACTACAAGCGTTTGTACCAGGCATTCTACTGAATACATGAGAATTCGATGACAGAGAAATTCGGTGAGCATGTACTCGATGACCATTGACGTGTAACTTGATGAGGAAGTCCAACTAACAATGCACATCTATGTGGATAGAGACGGTGGATCAGATCGTCAACCTCTTTGATCTCATATACTCGTAGTCGCTCATTGCCGCGCGGACATGGGTTTCCAGCCTGTCGCCAGCTGTCTCTCCAAACTCTTCCCGCCACTTCGCCGCCTCAAGGTCAATGTTAACATCACCAGCAACTTTACCCAGATTGACCTTGTCGCTAGAGTTCAGTGAGCCCAACATGTACTGTAGGATGGGAGGATGACTATCAGTGATCTCTTTCGGAGCTTTCTCCCATTCGAATCGCAGCTTGTCAGGGTCAAGTCCAGCAAGCCTAGCGTACTTCAACATCAAGTCTGGAGAGGTCATCATGTCGTCGGCATCTATAACAAGCAGTTCTTCGCCCCCGTTACTTTGCTGAGCGTCGTAGAATTCGAGGAGCTTCCTAGGCCAGAAAAAGGACGTCTCGATGAGATTGAGCTCTTTGATCTCTCGCTTGAATCCTTCATGCCTTACTGCACGGAACAGCGAAGGAATTGACAGAGCAG
Organism: Fusarium camptoceras; assembly: GCA_004367475.1. Lineage (NCBI taxonomy): Eukaryota > Fungi > Ascomycota > Sordariomycetes > Hypocreales > Nectriaceae > Fusarium > Fusarium camptoceras. Next base: position 14,952 of record QGED01000041.1, on the reverse strand, counting down.
GGTGTCGGATGAGGAAAGTGGGTCTGAACGTGTTTAAAAAGTCGTCGGAAAGTATAGTCTTGTTTAATGACGATCGTGCGGTCGATAAACCATCCGGGTAACCCTCCAAGACCTGTGGCTTCCCGACGGTAGCCCATTCTCCATGAATGCGTTGAGACTCAAAGAAAGGATGATTAAGCAACAACGCATGCTCTTTGAACATAACTTTGTTTCCCTCTGCTTCTGCATTCTTGATGTATTCTAGAAGGTTATTGAAGCACTTTTGCTCCATGTCCTCGATACTTTTCTTATCCTCGGCTGCCCATTCCTTCATAGGATTCTTATGCGCGTCGGTGCGCAGGTTCATAGCCTGTAGCCAGAAGTAACCATCATTCCACGTCGGATGAGCACCCTGTCCCTCGATATTGAGGATGCGCATAAGAAGATGAGAAGCTGTTCGTGGGCCGGTTACAAACATATAGCGTGTATCTGGCCTAAGAGACGACGTTTGTTCTGCAATCTGTGACATTGAATCCGGGTCTTTATTTAAGTGTAATTGTAAGGAGTAGAAGGATAGCTTAATAAACGGTAGCTGATTAGCGATTCTTATAATCCTTTCTATTCGGAACGCTCGGAGGCTTTAGGCTGCAAATGCTGACGTCTTACTGTAATAACCCTAGTAGTCAATGACAAAAGGAACCCTAGTAGAGTTCTTTTAGATGCCCCACATTACATAGGGTAGAGTTCATTTAACTAACAGGGGTAGAGTTCTTTTTATAGTAACCAATCCAACCACGTTTACAAGATTATGTAAGATACGTAATAACGCGAAATAGTTATATACAAGCAAACACGTCCCACTTGGGCAAAACTTGTGCAATTACATAAGTTAGTGCTAACTACGTTAATGATATAGAACCTTTTGTCTATTTAGAAATATATTGTATTCCTGTTTATAAGAAATGCAAATTTGCTTATATAGCGAACAAGGTACTTACTTACCTGCAAACACAATATCGGGAAATACTATCCGCAGAGCAATGAAAAGTAGCCAAAGCTATCTTAAACATTTCAGGCATAATCAAAGACTAATTAGAACTAGAAGAGTTTTAGTTTCCTTCTTTTAATATAAGCAGCATTACCTTCCTTGCTCTGCTAAAGCTAGATAGACTTAAGTACCAGCAATATCCTTATATTATCAAGTATTTAAAAAAGATTAAGGCATATTGTTATAGCTGCTAGCATTGGAATAACCTACAGAGTTATAGTAGGCCTAGATATATTACTAGCAAGTTACAAGCTAAGTAGCTTCTGTAGAGAGAAGGGGTTTTATGCTAATGATTTTTCCTATCTAGGCAGGCTAGTAGATAGTTTAAGGTAGGATGCAAAACAGCCGCTTACGCTTGCGTAGGGATGCTAACTAGAATAGCTATTAATGACCCTCCTGCACAATCTCAGCTGAACCCAGAGATGCAAGTATACCTACAGGGGGTACTAGAACAAGAGAAAAGTTATCTAAATGCTAAGATGTAACTGCAGTTCTATAGCAAAGCTTTAGGAAATGACTTATTTATATTGATAAGCTTGTAGCTAGAACGTATATAATAGCTAACTATATATAAGAATGTACAGTAAGATATTTTATAGGTAATAACGCGCCTCCCGGTTTGCGCTAAAGTTAGCTTAGTAGGGATAGACTATATTCTTAGATAAGGACTATTTAAAGGTAATCCTAATATTACAATCTTAAGAAAGGATAAGGGAAAGATCTTATGTTTCTTAAGCGCTATTAATATTATGCTAGATTAATGTAAACTTACAGTGCAAAACACAAGTTAGGTACTTCTATGTTAGCTAGCTAGTTTAAGACTTAATATCTATTAAGCTAAGCCATTTACTCTCAAAGTTAAGAGAAATACAAGGAAGAGGTATTGGCTTTTGTAGAAGTAATTTATCGCGTTTACGTTACGGGCATGCCTCTTACCGGATGTAACTAGAGAGCAGGAACTTAAAATTCGCCTTAATACAGAAACAGCAAGTTAAGTAAGGCATCTATGGGAGCACTGTGCATGGTAACATATAGACATAACAAGAGCAGACTAGCCTAAGATACGCAGAAGTGATTATAAATCTAATAAATGCAAGCGATATAGCTACAGAGATATTAACATTGATAACCTTAACTATAATAAAAACCTACATAGTAGCGATATTAGTAGCCTATCTGGTAAAGAATTTAGCAATAATTACAAAACCAGTGAAGATAATAAGCATTACTTTGAAGAAAGCGAAAGAGAGGCTAACCTTAATGATTAGATATCTAATATAGGCAATCAAGATGCGCCAGATATATCGCTATCTTATTGTAACTTAGGTAATAAATTCAGCTATAAAGCTACAGTTAAGAGTGCTGAAGAATTTCTTAAGCTTCTCTTTAAACTTAGCCTATTACTTAGTATAGAAGATTTCAAAGACAGATAACCCGGTTCTGCATTGCTTATTTATTTCAGTGGTATCTTATGGTTCTCCTCTAATTACCAACGATTCTAACTAGCCAGAGAGTATTATCCGAACTTATCAGGACTTATCTAGGTGCAGTGCTTATTATTTCTTAAGTATGCACTACCATCTTACTTATATCCTACTATAGGAATCCAGTAGCAACCGCAGTTTCCAATGCAATAGCTAAATAAGGTACGGCAGAAGTACATAGTACAGGGTTTACTCTTACTATTAGCGGAGCTATATAATCTTTGTAATTTTAGCCAGAAAGTAGCCAAAACCAAGCTACCTCTATTTCTCTTACGTTAGAGTAATAATGGGAATGTTATTTTACATAGGAACGATTTTATACTATCTATACAGGAGTTTCGCGGGCTGGCTAGATACTTTATTGCTTAAGCAGAAGAGCTATGTAATAAGTTAATGTTTAGATTTAAGCCTAACTTAGATATTAACGCAATTAAAGACGATTTCATAAACACATAACCAGGCTTTTCCTTTATTACCTATACTAATAACAATTTTAATGTAATATATTAAGACCTTCTTGTTCAAGTTTGTACATCACGTGGGGCAAGACTTGCTAGAAACGGTTACTAGAGTTTTCAAGTAATTACTTTATATCTTCAGAAAGTGATAGCATTGGAAGAAAATATCAGCGGTGGCCTCTTGATAGCCTGTGGCCAGCTACCAAGAATTCGCAAGCTCTTAAGCCTTGCAAGTGAGAATAGTCCTTGTGCAGTTTGTAGGATTTTTATGTAGAATGGCTCAGTTGCGTTTGCTTTATACTACTATAAAGCCAAGCGATTAACAAATTAAGAATTTTACGTTATCTAATTTCTACTAGTACATTTAGCAGTAGTTATAGTTAAATACCTTGTTTGTATACAGCGTCTTGCAGCGCTTCTCTGGCAAGAGCAGTCAGGCTTAATAAATCCAATGGAGTCCAATAAGCAGAAGCATTTACTCTTTTAGCACTACAGTAAACCTTAGGCGCTAACACGCATTACAAGAGTGGTTGGAAATGCCTTAAAACAGGTATAGAGCTAGGGGGTTAATGCTCAAGTGTATCAACAACTAGCTATCAGCATTACTAAAAAGCATATCTGCAAGGTATACTTACCGTTTAACCGGTACAACAATAAAAGTAGCGATGCAGATCTTAATGTAACATTTACCTGGCAAAGCGGTTACTGGCCTTTGTAGCGTGGAATAACGTATGGTCTTAACAGAGCATACCCACACTAGCTTTAGCTATCGCTTCTGCGTGCATATTAATGGGCATCCACTAAATAGCATGAGTTTCTCTATTAAGCTAGCAAGTCTATGCCTTTAGTAGTTAATAATTCCCCATTGCCTGTCGTTCGTAAGAAACGAAAACAGACTAGCTACAATGGTATAACTTGCTCTGCAGAGAAAACAATTAGCTTAGCGCCAGTTGTGTCAACTTATGCTAGCATTTAAATCGATAGACTAGCTGCTATCTTACCTGAATATCCTATTTTAGTTTGTCTACTATGTAAGGCAGCAGTCCGGCCTGGCAGTGGCGTTGAGAACCATTTTCGCAGCATCTATCGTCTAAAAGGGGGAATATTGAAAGCAGTTAATGCTTTGTGTTCAGGGTAGACACTCCAGGATCCACTACAGTTATCTCTAAAAGACAAGGGGAGTCAAATTATCTCAGATTTAAAAGTCCAATATGGTTATAGTTACAAGGTTTGTATTTACTTAACCATTAGTAGGGATAACTTTCTGAAACACTGTTCTTTACATCATCCTGAGGTGAAGAAGAGTAGTGGGTAATATTACGAGGAAGTGGCTCTTTAGACCTGGCTTAGAGGTAACCATGTACAGTACTGGATTATATTAGATAATTAGCATCTATAAATGCATAACTGGTATAACGTATTTGATAAGCGAGCGTGACAGATAAGCGAACGTGACATAAATCCCTTAACCTTGTTCCTAACCATTCAATTAATTAATTCTTAACCATTCATAATACCACAACCTTTAGATAAAGCTAGAGTTATTCTTGCCCTAAAAGCTCTTGAAAGTAACCCAAAATTAAGTATCCAACGCGCTGCTGAGATCTATTGGGTTAGGCAAATGAAGCTACATCGCCGCCAGCAGGGCATTTAATCACAACGCGATACCATGCCTAATTCACGGAAACTATCTAATAAGGAAGAGGATATAATAGTCCAATTCCTCATTAACCTAGATTCGCGAGGATTTCCCTCGCAACTGCGGTTTATAGAAGAAATGGCCAATTCCTTACTTACGGACCGCGATGCGCCACCTGTTACGACCCAGAATGACCGTTCTGCACGTACCCACAATTTTCCTTACATCATCACTAATAACACAAGGACCGAAGGCGCCCATTTCGGTCCCAATCTCAGTAACCAATTAAAACCGGACTAACAACATCCAATATCGGTCCTTACCATCTCAACCAATCAACAATAAACCAATAGCACAAATATCAGTCCTAGACCAAAACACCAAGATCTCAGTCCACAAGATACATACTTACTACTAACTACCCTTATACCTTAGCATAGTATAAATATNNCTTTACCTAAATATACCTAACCCGCTCTATTTACTATTAAGAAACGTAATACTTTATAACGCTTAGTATCTACGCCTTATATATCTACTAACATAAACCTAGTATAGACTAGTTTATCCCTTAGAAAACAATAACTATTATACATTAATAGCTCTTATTTAGACTATACTGCGTAACACTAAGCAATACCTATGCAATAGCACTTACTACCCTAAACCGCCTTGCTACTGCCCCCTAAGGATAGTAGCACTTGCAGGCTACACTATCCAGCAACTAGCCTACCCTTTAGGAAGAACTAGAACTCCTAATAGACACTAAAGATAAAGCAGAGGAGGAGATTGCTTAAGCCTATCTTACTACTTATAAAGATAAGGTAGCTAAACTTAAACGTAAGATCTGCAAGCTTAATAAACAATACAATACACTCCTTGATATAGCTAAGCTTAACTTAGAGGTAGCCAGGACTAAAATTAAAGACCTGGAAGGAAAGGTAGCTAAACTAGCTAACCTTACTAATAGACTGGGAAGAGAAGTAGAAAAAACCCAGAACCTTTACAAGGAATACATTAAGTATACTATAGTACTTACTACTACTAAAAAAGATCCTAGGGAAATCCTTTAACTACATTAACCTAATACCTATAGTAGCAAATTGTGACGGTTGTCGTTTTTCTAAGGATAAACTAGTCCGTACTAGGTTTATGTTTGGCAGATGTGTAAGGCGTAGATACTAAGCATTGCAAAGTATCACGTTTCTTAATAGTGAATAGAGCAGGTTAGGTATATTCAGGTAAAGAAGTCTTATTGATAGCTATTGAGCTAAAGGGTTCTATCTAAGCTAAGGAGTGTAGAATATTTATACTATGCTAAGGTACAAGGGTGGTTGGTAGTGAGCATGTATCTTGTGGACTGAGATCTTGGTGTTTCGGTCCAGGACCGATATACATGCAGTTGGTCTATCGTTGATTGGTCGAGATGGTGAGGACTGATATTGGACGTTGTTAGTCCGGTTTTAATTGGTTGTTGAGGTTGGGACCGAAATGGGCGCCTTCGGTCCTTGTGTTATTAGTAATAACGTAAGGAAAATTGTAGGTACGTGCAGAACGGTCATTCTGGGTTGTAACACGATCTCTCCCCTCCTCTAGGTCTTGTCCTCAAGGCCTAGCTTATCTTCGTCTGTTGGTTCCATGTTCACGTACGTCCAACTTAGACCTGTAATTATTTTTATCATGCATTGTGCCGTGCTAACGCTATGTTAGGTCGTGTTCCCAAGTCCAAGCATTCTAAAACGTCCGAATCTAGTTCCCTTGCTAAGTATATTTAGCGGTACGGTGATCTCATTATGCCTTGTTCTCGTTGTTTCCGTCGCAATCTTATTTGCAAGGCTAAAGATAAGAAGTCCAATTGTTGTAGTAACTGTATTGAAGCGAAGGTAGTGTGCAACGGTTCTGGAGTCGCAACTTTCCGTAGGTACAAATTTTCTTCAAAATAGGTACTCTGCTAACGTTTTCCGAATAGTTACTCAAAATATACAGGAAAGAAAGAAAATAGAAAAGGATGAGCGGGAGGCCGAGGAAGCTCTTGAAGAGGCCATGGCTCATCTTGCTCGTGTTCGAAAGATAAAGCGTCATCTTAAGGAACAGGGTAATGAATTATTTGCTCGTAGCATAAGGTCTTTGGAGGAGACCGAGGTCCCGGTTATCAACCAGCTTGAGTCTAACGTTGTAAGTAAGGCTTAGTCTTACGGGGCTCTTAACCTTATTGATTGGTCCTCCGTGTACACCGATGTACCGTTTACCGATCCTTCCTTGTTTTCTGAAGCTGCTGGTGGAAGTTCTTCAGGAGTCGTTGGGCAGTAACGAGGTGTTCTGGGGGTTCCTATGTATTTTCGTTCTCTAGGTAGTTTCGCCATTTTACCAGGTATATTGTTTGTTTGTTGATTTTCTTTATATCCCTAATTACTTCTACCTTGTAGTCCTCTGGTCCTTTAATTTCTTTAGGTTTGTTGCTAACTTTAACTTGTATTGTGTCGGTAGCTGATTCGAGTAAGGAAATGTGAAAGATTGGATAGAGCCTAACTTTTGGTAGTAGGTCCAGTTTGTAGTTGTTTTCTGAAATTTTCTTTGTAATTTTATAAGGTCTAATGTATTTATAGTCCAATTTATGTAAAGGTTGTTTTGTTTATATGTTTTTTATAGCTAGGTAGACCATCTCTCCCTCTTTAAAGGTTAGTCTTCCTACCTTTTTTATATCGTAGTATTTTTTTATTTATTTTCTAACAAATTCTAGTTCTATTTTTATTTCTTTGTATAGATTTTTAAGTTTATCTGCCTTCAGGATTGCGGCAGGGTTAATTATCTGTGCTTCTTGTTCGCTGTAATAAGCGTCTGGTGTGAACCTAAAATTGGCGTAAGCTGGTGTTAACTTAGTGCTCTTGTTGTAGGCTGTGTTGTATGCTAGCTGTGCAATAGGTAGTTTTTTAGCCCAGTTGTTTTGTCTGTAGTTAATGTAGCATTGTAAGTATTGTTCCAGTACTTGATTTATTCGTTCCGTTTGTCTATTGACCTGTGGTTGGAAGGCTGTTGTAAGCCGGTGATTGAGTCCTAGGTAGGACATTAGTGCTTGCCAGAATTTGGCCGCAAATATCGGTCCTCTATCTAATAGGATCTCGTTAGGTAGTCCGTGTATGCTAACAATGTATTGGTAGAATACATATGAAAGTTCTTCTGCATCTGTGGATTCTCTGTAGGGTAGGTAGTATAAGAACTTGGTAAGTTGGTTGATAATAACTATAATACTATTGTAGAAGATTCCGGTTAAGGGTTCTTCCAATAAGGGTAGCTTAGTTATGAAGTCCATGGTAATCGAGTCCCAAGGTCGTTGCGCTACGGGCAGTGGTTGTAATTGTCTGTACGGTTTGTATCGTTGCGACTTGGTTCTTATGCAAACGTCACATTGTTTGATCACCTTTTCCACTGTTTTTCTCATCCTAGTCATCTGGTAGTTTTCTTCTAGTCGTTTCGTAGTTTTCGTAATGCCTTGGTAGCCATGTAGGGGGTGTTTGTGTATTTCCTGTACTAGTTCTTCCTTAAATTTATCTAGTACCTATCTTTGTTGGGGTACTGGTTCCTCGTTTAAGTCTGCGCTCTGTGTTCTGTTTCTCTCCCAGTCATCGAATGCAGTGGTTCATCTGATGGTTCGGGCTACTGTTTTCGCCGGTTGCATGAACTGGTAGTGTCCTTTAGGGTTAAGTTCTAGCAGTTGTTCCGTTGACTTGGTTACTCTGCTGTTAAAGTCAGATCTTTGGCTGATTGCGTTAGCGCGTTTGTTATCTGATCCTTTGCGATGTATGATTATAAAGTCAAACTTGCATAGATATTCGGCATAGCGTAGTTGTTATTGGTTCAGTTCTTGAGTGGTTGCAAAATGCGAGATGTTTTAATGGTTAGTATAGACTTTAATCTGGTAGAGACTTCCCATAAGGTAGTGTCTGAATTCTTTAAAACAATTGATAATGGCTAAGAATTCTTTGTTGTAAATAGGATAATTAAGTTCTGCTCTGTGTAACTTGTGTAAGTAGAAGGCAATGGGGTGTAATCTCCCTTCTTCGTCTCGTTAACCGATTTGTCCTTCTAGCGCGAAATCTGAGGCGTCTGTTTCTAGTTTGATTTCCTTGGTTGGATTAAATATAGCTAATACTGGTTCGCTAAGGATAGCGTTTTGTAGTTTCTTAAATACTTCTTGCGTTCTCGTGTTCCAGTTAAACTCTTTATCTTTCTTGGTTAGTTCTGTTAGGGGGTTTGCTATCTTGCTGAAGTCCTTAATAAATCTTCGGTAGTAGTTAGTAAACCCTAAGAAGCTCTGTACTTCCTTGATAGTCTTGGGTTTTGGCCAATCTCTTACAGCTGAGATTTTCTTTTGATCTATTCTGATTTCTCCTGGTAAGATAGTGTGTCCTAGGAAGTTAACTTCCTTAACGTGGAAATGGCTCTTCTCCGGTTTAACTAAGAGGTTTGCTTCTTGTAATGCTTTAAGGACCTTATAGATGTGTTCCCGGTGTTCTTCTTCGTTATCCAAGAAGATAAGGATATTGTCCAGGTAGCATACTACAAACACATCTAAGTATTCTTGTAATACATAATTGATTATTTTCTGGAATGTTGCTAGGGCGTTTGTAAGTCCGAACGGTATAACTAAGTATTTAAAAAGTCTAAATTTCGTTCTAAAGGCTATCTTCTATTCATCGCCTTCCTTAATGCGGATCAGGTTATAGGCTCCTTTAAGGTCTAGGGCAGTGAAGATTTGTTTTCCCTGCAGTTAGTCCTTAAGTTCTGTTATAAGCGAAAGTGGGGTCCGGTCCTTGATTATAAGGGCGTTTAACCGTTAGTAATCCACAACAAGTCGTAGTTTTCCGTTTTTTTTAGGTACAAACATGATAGGGAATCCTGCTAATGATAAGGATTGTTGTATATTACCTTTACGTAGTTCCTCTTCTAGATATTCTCGTAGCGTATCTAGTTCTATTTTGTTGAGGTTGTAGATCAGCTGGAAGGGTAAATCGTTGATTTTGAGTACAATTTTGTGGTCCCAGCGGCTGTGCTGTGGTACCTTTGTCTTAAGTTCTTCTTTGAACAGCTTATCGTAGATCTTATACTCTTGTGGTACGTTCTTAAGCCTGTCCTTGGGTTTTCCCGTTTCTTCTCTTTGCAACTCTAATTCTCTGTTTAGGTTGTGTAGTTGCGCACAGAAGGTCGCTATAGTTCGTCTAGCGTGCCTTTTCTTGCCTTTCTTGTGTTTGTGCCGTGTTCCCTTAGGGATTGGGCAAGTATCTGTCGTTTGCTCGCGCCGGACTTCGCTGGTCGCTTCAGTCGAAGTTTGAGATCTCTATTTATTGTTACTTTCTAAATCGGTATCGTTATCGGAGGGATCATCCATGCTGATGATCTGGCCAGTCCTCCAATGAAAATGCGGGTTATAGCGATATAGCTATGGGTATCCTAACATCAGGTTATAGCCTGGTGTGGGGGCGATGTCGAGGTTAATGTTGTGCCTTCGAGTTCCGACAAATACCTTTAAGTGATCAATCTCTCGGGTGATCAGTCCTCCATCGTAGGTTAATTTTCCTCCTTCTAAGTTAGTCAACGAGTAAGGTTACTCCTTGGTTTGCCATGGTAGCTGCAACGTGTTAACCGTGCGAGGGTCCACAATGTTGATATCAGCTCCGCTATCCACCAACGCGGTTAGCCATTTTCCCTTGATTTGTACTTATATATCTAGGCAAGTTCTTTAACCACTTTTGGTCATTCTTAGAGCTCTTGTAGGCCATTCTGTTGCTATACTCTCGCTTATCTGTGGCTCTAGTGGTACAGCAAGCCGTTGTCTTTTCCCGGTTGGCTCGGGTGTTGTAAATCGCATTCGCTGTTGTAGCAAAGTGTGTCGTCAGGGCATTCATATTGCATTCTCAGTTCTTCTTAGTATTTATTTTCTATATCCCAGTATGCCTTTTCTTATTGTTCCTGTTGCCTCAGGGTTTCCGGGTCAGGTGTGTCTCCTCGGTTGGGGTCACCTTCGGTGTCCTGTCGCCAATTCTTGGCTAGTCTTTCATCATCTTCCTTCCTTTCGGACAGGTTCACGGGTTCGGTTGGTTCTACTCGACGTTTCCATTGGTCAATTGATCGTTTGTTCTGAATGTAGGCCAGCGCTTGTTCTCTGGTTTCCATGTGAGCGGCGAATTTCATTACTTCCTCTCCTGGGTATGTTTCGGATAGTCAGTATCCTACAATGTTAACAAGGATGTATGGTTTCTGATAGACGTGGGCTTTGTTGTTTAATAGAAAGCAATTGTTGCTTATCTTTTCTTATCAATGTAACGCACAGTAGTGGGCAGTGCACGACATCCAGGCAATCTGGTTGTGCTTGGGGCTACTCGGGTATCTCCGTAGATCTTGGTAGGCCATGGGTTTCTGCATGGGGCTAGTTAGTTCTCGTTCTTGTTCCGCGGTGATTGCCCTTATGTAGATGTTATCGTCTTGCATGGTTTCTGCTTGTTCTTTTGCTCATTGTACTATTTTATTTATCTGTTCTTCCCATTCATTATTGTAATTATGTTTTTGTTTCCATGCTTGCACTCGCTAGTGTTTTGTAATGTTAATCCCAAATTATCTTTCTAGGTCTGCTTGTATAGCGTTAACGTAGTTTGGGTCTTGATAGTAGCGACTTGGCTGGATCTTTTTGCTAAGGGTTCCGCTGGTAATGCTTTTAGTGTTTATCCTTCCTAATACCTCTTGTAGGGTTTTCGTGGTTCCATCTGCTTAAGGGAGTTGTATTTCTAAGAATGTCTTGTTCATAAGCTTATCCAACCCTTGTTAGATTTCTTTGGGTATAAGAGTGCTTTCCGTGTTAGGGATAGCTTCTTTCCCCTTCCTTGTAACTGCAACAGTTTGTCCAGTAGTGGTTGATTTGTTTATTTCTGGTACCAGCTGGTACGTGGCTCGATGGTTTTCTGCCTCTCATCTTCGCTTTTCGCGTTGCGTTTGACAGGCTCTTTCTTTATTCTCGGGCTTATTATCGTATTCTTTTTTAGCTTGTTTCCATTTGCAGGTCAAGATATCTATGCGTTCTTGTTCGTATTGCTATTGTTCTTCTTCTTATTCATAGTAATGGATGGCTCCTTGTACAAGTTCATTGTGTTTTACCCTTCAAGCTAGGCTATAATCCTGTGTGTCTACGTTATATCCAGATCTGGTTATTGCAACTTATCGTAAGGTTTAGATAGCTATCTGGGGTTTCTCTTCCTGTATGTGGGTTCATCTGAAGTTCTTACCTTCTAGTACAGGTCTGTATTTTTGGTTAGTCTTAACAGGGTTTCGGCAATCCCGTTCCCGGTGACCTTGCTTGCCACAGTTCCAGCAAGTAGGTAGTAGTCTATTTATTTAGGTTACGTTTACGTTCATTAATCCGGATTAGGTTCCATAGGAGGTATCGTTATTTTATTATCTTTATCCTTGGTTCGCATTATATCAGGGTCGGTTGTTCGTTCTTCCTCCGTTATTATTGTTATACTTAGAGTTACGGGTTCTCCAGGTGAACTGCTGGTTATTGATTTTAACTACCATGTTAATGTAGTCCACTAGCTCCTTCGGGCAATCTTCCTTGTAGAGTTCGGCTTGTACTGGTTCTTTCAGGGCATTAAAGAATAGTAATATAAGTACATCCTGGTCCTAAGGTAGCTTAGAAGTAAGTTGTAAAAATTCCACTCCAAGTTCTAACGCAGATCGTGTCTATTTAAGCGCCTTGATCCTTCGTTTGGCTTGTCCTTTTTCGTTTATGGTGCCAAATGCCTGCCTAAGTGCTTTCTTAAAGGCTAGGTAGTTAGTGTACATCATATACGTTCGGGGCGAAAGGTCTTCCAGGTCTCCTTTGTGTGTCCAGTCTTCCAAGATGGGTTGGAACCATTGGGCGGCCGTGTCCTTAAGACGTCCAGCGGCGTATCGAGTTTTCTCAGGTTCCGTAGCGAATTGTATTGGATAGTAGGATATAAATGCTCGGCATTGCGTAAGGAATGTCGCGAGCTTGGCTGGGTTTCCTCTGTATATTTCTAGCGGGGTTGGTTTGAGGATTTCTCCGGCGTCTTTTCTATTGGCGGCGGTATTAGCTAGGGCGCGCATTTCCTGTAGTCCGTTCTGGTTGTTCTGGTTCTGCTGGGTCTGAAGACCAATAGCGTCTTGGAGCAGCTGTCGGAGATCATCTATTTCAGTTGCTATGTGAGTTACTTGTTCCCGGAGCTGTATAACCTTAGTGTCTTCAGAGCTCTCCGAGGAACGATCGTCTTGTTCCATCTCCTGGGCGAGGTTAGGTGCAGGAGTAGGATTGACGGGGTTAGCAGCATTCTGCTGGTTGGCAGGAGTAATGGGTGCAGTTATTGCGTAGTTATTGCTTAGCGTTACGCAGTACAGTCTGAACAAGAGCTATCAATGTGTGATGGTTATTGTTTTTCCAAGGATAAACTAGTCTGTACTAGGTTTATGTTTGGCAGATGTGTAAGGCGTAGATACTAAGCGTTGCAAAGTATCACATTTCTTAATAGTAAATAGAGCGGGTTAGGTGTATTTAGGTAAAGAAGTCTTATTAATAGCTATCGAGCTAAAGGGTTCTATCTAAGCTAAGGAGTGTAGAATATTTATACTATGCTAAGGTATAAGGGTGGTTGGTAGTGAGCATGTATCTCGTGGACTGAGATCTTGGTGTTTCAGTCTAGGACCGATATGCATGCAGTTGGTCTATCGTTAATTGGTTGAGATGGTAAGGATTGATATTGGATGTTGTTAGTCCGGTTTTGATTGGTTGTTAAGGTTGGGACCGAAATGGGCGCCTTTGGTCCTTGTGTTATTGGTGATGATGTAAGGAAAATTGTGGGTACGTGCAGAACGGTCATTCTGGGTCGTAATACAAATTAGAGAAACTAAGAGGATTCCTTACTAATATATATAGCTACTAGATATACTACCTAATCTAGTTTAGTACTAATAAACTTAAAGTTAGATATACTATAAGCTTTCTTAAGAATAAAGCCTAAAAACTTATAGAACTAATTATTAAGGACTTTATTACTAACCTACCTTATGCTAGATAAGAAATAACTACTTATATCTATAAAAAATACAAATACTTTAAAAAAGAACTTATTAATACCTTTAGTATTGTAAATAAAAAACAAGAAGCTAAGATAAAAATCTAAAAGTTAACCTAGAAAGGATTAGCTATAGACTACCTTGCAGAATACTGCTTTTAAGTAGCTAAACTTAACTAGAACGAAGCAGTATACATAGTATAAGTATATTTAGGGCTTAAACCAGAGGTTAAGGATACAATAGTTTACATTAGAGATAAACCTAAGAACCTAAATAACCTTACTGCTATAGCTATTAAAATTAATAATTAGTAATTTAAACAGTAAAAGGAAAAATAAGCCTATAAATAAAAAGGATCTTATAACTCTAGTTAGAATTAAAACAATCTAAATAAAAATCAGAACTATACTAACTAAGGAAGACCTTAATAACTAGATACTTCCTATAGAACCTAAGCAAGACTAATAAATATAAATACAACCTAATTAAATAGATTACTACCTACTTGCTAGAACTGCAGTAAGTAAGGCTACTAAGAATAGGATTGCTAAAACCCTGTAAAAACTAACCAAAAATACAGACCTGTACTAAAAGGTAAGAACTTCTAATGAACCAATGTATAGGAAACAGAACCCTAAATGGCTATTTAAACCTTATAATAAATTGCAATAACTAGATCTAGATATAATGTAGATATACAGGATTACAGTCTAGCTTGGAAAGTAAAATATAATAAACTTGTATAAGGAGCTATCTATTACTATAAACAAGAAGAAGAACAATAGCAATATAAATAAGAATGCATGGATATCTTAACCTATAAACAAAGATAAGCTAAAAAGGAGTATAATAATAAGCTAGAGAACAAAGAAAGAGCCTATTAAATGCAATAAGAAAAGCAAAGATAAGAAGTAGAAAACCATTAAGTAATGTACTAACCAGTACTGGAAATAAATAAATAAACTATAACTAGATAAACTATTGTAGTTATATAAAAAGGGAAAGAGACCTTCCCTAACCCGGAAGAAGCCCTTATACCTAAAGAAACCCTCTCTAATTATTCTACCTTGTAACTAAATAAAGAAGTAGAAATCGCTAAATAAATAGATAATATCCCTGTTAGGAGCTTAAAACCAAGCTAACACTACATAGACCTAAACTTCCTTAGTGCAGTACAAATCTACCGAGAAACTAGGGAAAACAAGGATCTATGGGTAAGAAATAATAGCCTATATATATAAAGAGCTAAGGAATAAGCTAAAA